>JAODAL010006018.1:0-137731 GCA_025379985.1 Phyllomedusa bahiana
CAATCTAGTAAAATTTGGTTATAATCATGTACTTATAACCAAAATATTGTTTTAATTTGTGGATTTGTTTTTTATAGTATTATGATATTTTATTATCTTATTTAATTACCATATACTTTACCTTCATGGCAATCTATTACTTTAGAGTAACTGGAAACCCTTTCTTAATATCTTGCTATAGTAAGTATCTAACAGGCATTGGTGGAAAAAGAGTATTGTGTTATAAAATCTGTTGTGAAGAATCAAACGATGCACATATTTTCCAGTCTGACATGATGGTGGCTATTATAAAAACAGACTTGCTTTTGAGGCAGGTAACATATTAATGAGAATGACCAGTTTGATATTTCTTTACTGTGATTAGGTTTTATTGAAGCCGTAATCTGGTACATAGCGATAACCAGTATAGTAATAATTATATTATTTTAAATACGGAATTGAATATATTGGAACATATTTTATGTCAAAATGCTATTTTATAGCCAGGAAATAGAGGGCACACTTCTAATGATTCCCAGAACAACACACTTAAAAACTAATATACTGAGAAACCCCAGCTTTCCTGGATTCATTCTCACTGAGCTTAACAATCTGCGTCGGGTATAAACTCCAACTATATACCTTATGTAGTAGATTTGTATTTAAGCCAAATAATTTATTATAAACACCTACAAAAAAAAAGGAAAAATTACTTATGTATTTAATATAATAACAGTTAATTACAAATATACATAATATCCAAGCATATTCAAGTTTAAAACTTCTATTCTGCATTCTCACTATTGTCCAGTAGAGGGTAGCCTTGTCATCCAGTCGTCTAATACTAGAGAATCTGCTCATGTGAGCTGTGTGCTCTCCTCCCCCTGGCTCAGTGATTCACCCTCCCATCGTTTCTCTCACACAAAGAAGAGCTGCTGCTCTGATGAGAGCCCTGTGGAGGTTTCTTTCCTTCAGATGGATTATCTTTTTGGGGATTCGGACAGATAAATTCATGACCCTCATGCAGCTTGGATTACACAGGATCTACATGACAGCAAATATCAAGAGAATCATTTAAGATATGGACATCAGAGGCTTTTGTCAGTGCTGGAAATGGCAAGTAGTCTGCTCCTTTCTCCTTTGTAGCTGGGGCTGGGTCTCTGGGCAGCTCCGTTATTCTATTGTTGAGGAGTCTGAGCCGGGGACATTGGTAGGAAATGTAGCTCAGGATCTGGGGATAAAACGTGCAGAGCTCTCTCAGCGCAGGATACATCTGAGATCTGAGAAATCCCCAAAATATTTCAGTGTAAATCAGGCAAATGGAGGGTTGTCTGTGAAGGACAGGATTGATAGGGAGAGCCTGTGTGGATCTAGTCCCCATTGTTTACTGCAGATAGAGGTTGTGGCTGAGAATCCTGTGGAGCTTTTCAGTCTGGAAATAGAGATTCTGGATATTAATGATAATTCTCCCACATTCTCATCTAATGATCGTCTAATAGAGATCACAGAATTGTTAACAACACCTGGTACTCAGTTTCCCTTAGAAATTGCAAAGGATTTAGATATCGGTGTGAATGGTGTCAGTCAGTATACACTGAATACAAATCCTTATTTCTCATTGTCTGTGAAGAGTCGTAAGGATGGAACGCTCATCCCTCAGCTGATACTGGAGAAGGTTTTAGACAGAGAAGAAAAACAGGAACATAACATCATTCTCACAGCTATTGATGGAGGAGAATCAGCCAGATCAGGGACCTGCAGAATAACCATACATGTGCTAGATATTAATGATAATCCTCCAGTCTTTAATCAGACAGTTTATAAAGTCAGTATTAGGGAAAATCTACCATTGGGAACTGTCATATTCACATTGAATGCAACAGATCAGGATGATGGAGCAAATGGTGACATTGAGTTCTCCTTTGATGATCACACATCTAAATCTGCTAGAGAAATATTTTCTCTAAATGAAAAAAATGGGGAGATTTATATTAATGGACTTGTGGATTTTGAAATTCAGAATTTTTATGAATTATCCATTAAAGCCACAGACAAAGGCATTCCTAAATTACGGGGAAACTGCATAGTCCATGTGGAAATAGAGGATGTGAATGACAATTGTCCAGAGATTACATTTACCTCAGTGACAAAGGATATTCCAGAAAATGTTCCATCTGGGGATGTTGTTGGATTTATTAATGTGAGAGATGAGGATTCTGGGAAAAATGGAGAAATAAAACTGAATGTATCACCAAATGTGCCTTTTAAAATAAGATCTAATCAAAACCGTTATGCATTGGTCACAGATGGGAATCTGGATAGAGAGGAAACCTCCCAATACACTATAGAGCTGACAGCCTCGGATTTAGGGTCTCCTCCTCTATACAGTAAGACAAGCGTCACCCTCAGGGTGTCAGATATTAATGATAATGCTCCAGTGTTCACACAGTCTACTTATAATGCTTTCATTAAGGAGAACAGTGACCCAGGGACTCTTATATGTACAGTATCTGCTACTGACCTAGATGAGGGGGTTAATTCTGATCTTGTTTACTCCATAGTTGAGAGTCAGATCGACGGCTCCTCTGTGTCCTCCTTTGTATACATTCATTCTAGTGATGGGGATATATACGCTCAGCGTTCCTTTGACTATGAGCAGATCCAGGTTTTACAGATCACCATAAAGGTAGAAGACTCAGGATCTCCACAGTTATCTTCCACTGTTCCCGTCTTCATCTTCATTCTGGATACAAATGACAATCCACCCACTCTGCTGTATCCAGAGCACTCTGAAGACCTCATTGTCCAAGAGAGGATCCCAAAGTCTACAAGTGCTGGATATTTGGTAACAAAGCTGTCTGCAGTGGATCTGGACTCTGGTCACAATGCCTGGTTGGTGTTTACTCTCACTGACCCCATCAATTATTCATCATTCCAAGTGTCTAAACACACAGGAGAGGTGAGAACTGTAAGAGGATTACAGGAAAGTGAGAACATGGAGCAACAACTTGTCATTTCTATCAGTGATCAGGGGGATCCTCCATTATCTACCACAGTGACTGTCCTTGTCAGTATAGCAGATGAGGTTATAGTGGAAAGACCGAAATCTGGGGACTTCCTGGCAAATTCCAAACCCCCATCAGATATGACTCTGTATTTGATCATTTCCCTTGTGGCCATCAGCTTAGTGTCACTTGTTACCTTCATGATATTATTGGTGAGATGTCTGAGGAAGGACAGTTATGATTACAGCAGTAGTTGTTGTTTTCTTGGTGGATCCCAATCCAAACTCTACACAGATCAGTATCAGCCAGCTCTGTACCTGAACACAGACGGGACCTTAAAATACATGGAGGTCAGGATGGTTCCTCCGGGATCCCAGGGGCAGAGTTACCAAACTAATTCACCCCCAGCTCCAGGACAACAGGATTTCAGTATTGTGCAGCCTCTAACCTTTCCTCAGTTGAAAGATATTTATCAAGAAGCCACATCTGAGGGGGATTCAGTGAATGATCCAAGCAATGTAAGTGATAATATTATGATAACTAGTTTGGGTGGCAAACATAAAATGGAAGTGAAATAAAATATTTTTATTCATACTCCACTACTTATACTACAAATTGTGTGTAGCATTAATGGAAATACTTTATTATAGATGAATGGAGTACAGGATGTAGGTTTCAGAATTGCTTTTCTTCCTTTTTTATGTCATTTTGACTTTTTTTTCTCTATTAGTTTCTATTAGTTATGGAAAAGCAAAGTTGTCAGGAGGTTAATGCTGAAAGAAGGATATGAAAAAGGGAGAAGCTGAGCTCTGTGACATATTAATTTATATGATTTGATGCTGGCTTGCTAAGTAAAAAAACAGAATAACTCCAAAATGAACGTCCTGCTTACCTCAATCACATACAGTGATAACAGTTTGCTCTGTACAGACTCTGATACAGGCACAGATGTTTATCACTGTATATGGGCGGAATAGCAGGATTTTGGGATTTATGCATGAAAATTGTCTTTGTTGCCCATAGCAAACAATCAGAGCTCAGGTTTCATCTTTTCAGAGCACTATATGAAATAAAAGCTGAGCTCTAATTAGTTGCTCTGGGCAACAATGACAGCCTTCCTGCTAGACAGTCTTCATACATAAGACCCTTTATGTCTTCTAGGACTCCTATCAGGATTTACTCAGAAATTCTGCTCAGCTGTTTCTTTATACCATATCCTGCTCTTAGAAAGGATAGCATAAAACACCTGATAGGTTTGCTTTAACATAACCTAGGGGAGAGAGTCTATTTCAACATCATCTCTATTGCTGATTTTTTTATTCTTCACATTATATAAGAATTGTGTGACATTTTGGCTTACAAGTTTTTATCAACCGATTGATAAAGTCTGTGTATCTTAAATGAGAATGAAAGTGTAGACATTTGTTGTTAGAAGTGTGATATATAAAATACAGATTTTTTTGTATTTAAAAAGTAACCAGATGCCCCTTTCCGCCATTTTTTCATCATCTTTTCAGTTCTAGCTTCTGCCATAACATGGCTTTCATTGTAATTTATTGTCATTTATGACTTGTTGTTGAGTAGTCTATGGTACGAAGCTTCCTATAATCCAGCATAAACCTGACCAACCCCGTTCCCAGACCTCTTCAATAGGAACTGAATTCATGACACTTATAAAAAAGACCCAATGGATAAAGATTCTAATATTTTTTTTACCAAGGTAAATTTTAGAACCTATTCTTCCTCTATTTACTTTTTAAAATTTGGTATTGAGCCGACAGTATAGGACAGCCGGTCAGTTCCTAATCATATTAATCAGGCACAATGAGCAAATATGGCTCTATGAGTGAGCCTGTGTGACAGACAGTAGGAGCCGACAACCAGTCCTTTGTTGACAGCTTAGTCAAACAGGTCACATCCGTTATTAAGCAAAAGAAGCGTGCCACCTCCGTCCTTCTTAAGTGGAAGACGAGGCCAACCTGAAAAAAAAAAAAATGTCCACAACATTTGTAGCAGACACTGTGGGCGACATGAATAAATGGGTAATTTTCATTGTTCGGGTGAGAAATGTGACAAAAGTGAGCATTCTGCCTTTTTTCCCGATCTATGGCACATCATTCAGGCATGTTTAGGGGATTGTACACCAGACCCGTCACTTTGTAATGCAACAAACGTGTGAGGGTGTTCTGGGGGCGTGTTGCACCACATTCGTAATATTAGACACATTTCTGAAAGTTGAACGGCAAAATGCAGCGCATAACTTCTCAAACAGCCAGACCAATTTAAATATGGTCTGTCTGGGCCTTAGTAGTCGTAACAGAACTAGATTTGCCATAAGGGCAAAAATGTCGCTTATTTCTCAACTTATGCCAGCAAAATAATAAAAAGTAATTTCTTAAAATTATCAAACTACTGGTATATAAAATTAAATTCTATAAATGTAATAATAAATTATAATATAATTATATAATTTCTCAAACATATAAAATCTCCTGTAAAATGTATTTAAAATTAATATAATTTAAAATTAATTTTAAATTAAATAATATAAATTAATGAAACCAAAACAGCATCTACCATAAATCCTGTTCACAATCGTATATTTACAGAGTCAGCATAGTGTTATCTGTTATTGTAAACACATCACAGCAGGCTAGAAATAAAATAAAAGGTGACAGAATAGCATGTCGGTGGAAAGAAACTATGGTAGTGATCTTGCTTGGTGGACCACAGGTCCCAGCAAGACCTGTGCTGTGCCGGCTATTGCTATATGTCAAATAAAAGCTTTCCAACTGACCTACATTTTTCTGAACACTAATTACACACTCACCAACTATAGCACAAAGTATATTGCAAGATTTTAATTATAAAAAAAATATATATAACACGCTCCACAAAATGTTAGTGTTAAGATAATACATTTTAAATTAGAAAAGCAACTCAAGGAACTGTTTTAGCAACCATGAATTCTGGCATTCATTTATACATATGTTTGGCGCATTACTAATGAGCCAAAGTAGCGTGGCGCGCCAGACATATATGCTAGGTGTCTCAAACCTTAGGCTTCATTTATGAGCGCACATTCACCACTTTCAAATATCCCAGTGCATTAAACACTGAAAAAAAGCCGTGAGAAAAGGTGTCAAGGCGCCAAGTTTCAAGCATGTTGCCCTGTGTGAGCACATATTGTGTATTTCTGCAATTCTCTTGCATCTGCCATAAAAGCTGCAATCAGTCGACAGTGTAGCAAACTATAGTCAGACTGTGATCTGCTACAGTGCTAACAGCATCTGGTTTATACCATACATATAAACACACAGAGGTTAAAGTAAATGTTTTTTCTCCAGCTGTACATGTACTCTACCTGAACTACATACAGTAAGCTATACTCAGTGACGGACTGAGGTTTCTTGGGCTTACCAGGGAAACATTAGGGCCCTCTCTCTATCAATACATTAAATGTGCATGACCACCTTTAAGTACTTTTTCTAAGATGACTTTAAAGTGATCGTTGCACATGCAGGTGTAGGATGTGCAAAGCTGCTGATGTCTCTTTCTGGGAAAGTTGGGTAAATTGCACTGTACAGACTTAGATATAGTGTTGATAGGAATGGTAGTTTAATAGCTCATAGGTTAATAGTGTAAACTGCATTGTATATACTTAGAGATAGAAGCGACAGGGATGTGAGTTTATTATATAAAGTGTACAGTAAGTTAGAGGTTAATACTGAAGATTACTGTCCCCAGTTTTGTCTGCCTGGCAACAGGAGTGTAACCCCCTCAGCCAATAGGGAGCTGAGGTTGTGAGAAGACAAGAAGGGGAGTTAGCTCGCAGCAGGGGGATCCCTTAAATAGTGAGACCTGTAGGAGTTCAGGGTCTGTTCTGCCTGAGTCTGCTGGAATCTGTAGCAAGCAGAGAGAGAGCAGAAGTCTCATTGCCCTGGCTAGGGATGAGGGGCGGCAGATTCCTATGGAAAGGAAGAGGCCAGCTTGATAGAGAGAAAGACTTGTAAATAGTTGATGAGAAGTTTGCAGCAAAAGAAGCCGGTAGTCCTGGGAGCAGAGCTTCACCTCCAGCGGTGACGTAGGAGAGCCAGGTGAAGAAGAGAGGCCATTGTGTCGGCAGTGAGGAGTAGCCCCCCCTGTGCTGTGTGGGTAAGCCACTGAAGACAGGCAGGGAAGCGGTGAGGTAGAGCTAGGAGAGAGCTCCCTCTGGAACTGCGGTGTGCGTGCTGCTGAAGCTGGCTGGGACACTGGGAGAACGGCTGGATGTGGAAGAAAGTGGCGTTGCTGGAGGAAGCTGAAAAGAGAAGTAAAGCTACAGTTCTGCCGGTGAAACGTTGTTGTGTGTAATTCTTTATACGCCGGTACACTCCACTAAGAGGCCCACATCTCCTATCCCCGCAATAGAAAGAACCAGCAAGCAGGGGCTACCACTGAGCTCGCGCATCTTTACACAGGGTTTAATAGCATATCTGGAAATAAGTACTAATGTCAACTCCTGCTAGACCTTTGAGGCAATAAAATATTATACATACATTGTATTGGAGGATCCTATGGTACTCTGGTTGGCCAGTCGGACCTTGACTGTACTGCATGTACTGTACTGCGCTTTCCCTGTACTACATGTACTATACTGCTCTATAATTAGTTTGCATACCACATAGCTCACTGTTATCCATGTATTAGATGCTACCTGTACTTCATATACAGTACTGCTTCCTACCTATACTTCATGTACAGTACTTATATCTACCTGTACTTTATGTACAGTACTGCTTCTTATCTGTATGACATCTACTTACTGCTGTCTACCTGTATTATATTTACAGTATTGTTCTATACCTGCTAATTATGTAAATATCTCTCTTTAGCTGTATTACACTGCTATCTTCCAACGCTGCATTTACCTCTTGTGCTAGGACAAGCTTCTTATTTGGCCAGGGTAGGTTTATTACATTTTACACTCCTACAATTTCACTAGCCTCAAATCCAACCTGAAAACCCATCTCTTCAGGATACGCTATAAGCCACAATAACCTTGGTGCCCCTACACACCCCACAAACATGTCTGTCCTTCACCTTCTGTCTCTTTCCCCCATCCTTGTACATTGTAAGCCTTCGTGGACAGGGTCCTCTTTCCCTCTGCACCAATACACTTTAACATATGTTATGTATGTAACCACTCTCGGATCAATGGCGCTTTAAAATAAATAAATAAAAAATAATAATATGTGAAAGGCCCAGAAGAAGCATGTATCTTTAAAGGTGAATTTGCATGGCTTAATCCGTGAGCACCGCTATACTCCAGGTGGTTTAGAAGTATGTGCTGGCCAGTGTGTACTTCTAAAGCGCTCTGCACCAGCCCCCGTCATTTTCATTTTCCCACATTCCCTGACAGTACGTGTTCAGGAATTGGCTGTAAAATCATAGCACTCAATGAATGCTATTACCATATTTGTGTTCCGTTCTTCAGGTGTATTGCAGCGCAGTCAGGACCAGGACGACAGGTAGGCGAAGGTAGACGACCGCCTAGGGTACCACTTCATCCTAGGCAGGAAAGCGGTGCAAGGAGGTATAGATGGGGCTGAATTTTCCATTGAGGGGTGCTATATGCTTTATTTGCCTAGGACGCCGGAATACCTTGTCCCAGTCCTGTCTGCAATTACGCCATGTGAACATGATCTAACATAGAAAGAACAGCTTCTACAGGTTTATATCTATTTATATTGATTATTTAGGGTTGACATTCTCGAGGCTTTGGAACCTGATATACTTTTTATAGAATTAAAGTTACGCTATTTTCAATGAACAATGGTCAACGTGATGGTAGAGCACAGTAATGCCCGACTTGCATAGCTTCAGTCTATCTAACATAATTAAACTTGTTCATAAAGTGAGGAACATTGAAGGAAAATTAAACCCTATTGATTCCTTGTTTGAAAACTATCTAGCAGTAAGACAGTCTCTGTCAATCAGAGCTCAGCTTTTATTTTTTTAATGCTCTAGAAAAATGGAATCTGAGCTCTGATTGGTTGATTTGAGCAATAAGGACAATGTTACTGCTAGTTTCATAAATGAGGCTTGATATATTTTAACCTTATAAATTGTCGATATTTTAGTTAAGTTCAAATTATCAAAAGTTTAAAGCTTGAAAAGCAAAAATAGATGGAACAGCAAGTTATGCTCATAGGTGTTCAAATGCTTAAAGTGCATCTATCAGTTGCCAAAAGTGAACACATATATATTACCAGAACTTTACACGTTCACAGTTTTACAATATTCTTTAAAATACAATATTGTCCATACACAGAAAGACTAATGACACAGTCTTCTGAGGTGGTGAATCTATAGGTGACATAAGTTATACGTTTTTAAAGCAGAATAAATGTTTTCATAAACTAAATTTAATTCTGAAAAATTATTGTAAAGTTTAATACATTCTTCTTCTTGTAAAACGTATCAAACCGACATTGTTCGGAATCTTGTTCTTAAATTAAAAACACTAACTTAGTAGAATTGGACATAGCCTTATATTGAAGGCATAAAGATTCTATTACATCATAAAGTAGGATTCTACCCAGTGTTAGTTATTCCTAATGTTGTGGGGAACTAAGAATATTAAAATAAGGAATGGATGAAATTTATTAGCAGATAAAAGACTCTAGAGGACATGGTCCGATTATATTAGATTCTAGAAGCAGTTCAGATTTCTATCAGTGTTGCGATTCTCACTATTGTCCAGCAGAGGGTAGCCTTGTCATCCAGTCGTCTATTTCAGTAATACTAGAGAATCTGCTCATGTCAGCTGTGCGCTCTCCTCCCCCTGGCTCAGTGATTCACCCTCCCATCGTTTCTCTCACACAAAGAAGAGCTGCTGCTCCGATGAGAGCCCTGTGGAGGTTTCTTTCCTTCAGATGGATTATCTTTTTGGGGATTCGGACAGATAAATTCATGACCCTCATGCAGCTTGGATTACACAGGATCTACATGACAGCAAATATCAAGAGAATTATTTAAGATATGGACATCAGAGGCTTTTGTCAGTGCTGGAAATGGCAAGTAGTCTGCTCCTTTCTCCTTTGTAGCTGGGGCTGGGTCTCTGGGCAGCCCCGTTATTCTATTGTTGAGGAGTCTGAGCCGGGGACATTGGTAGGAAATGTAGCTCAGGATCTGGGGATAAAACATGCAGAGCTCTCTCAGCACAGGATACATCTGAGATCTGAGAAATCCCCAAAATATTTCAGTGTAAATCCGGCAAATGGAGGGTTGTCTGTGAAGGACAGGATTGATAGGGAGAGCCTGTGTGGATCTAGTCCCCTCTGTTTACTGCAGATAGAGGTTGTGGCTGAGAATCCTGTGGAGCTTTTCAGTCTAGAAATAGAAATTCTGGATATTAATGATAATTCTCCCACATTCTCATCTAATGATCGCGTTATAGAGATCACAGAGGTGTTTACTAGTCCTGGTGCTCGATTTGCCTTGGAGATTGCAGAGGATTTAGATGTTGGTGTGAATGGTGTCAGTCAGTATACACTGAATACAAATCCTTATTTCTCATTGTCGGTGAAGAATCTTAAAGATGGAACGCTCATCCCTCAGCTGATACTGGAGAAGGTTTTAGACAGAGAAGAAAAACAAGAACATAACCTCATTCTCACAGCTATTGATGGAGGAGAACCAGCCAGATCAGCGACCTGCAGAATAACCATGCATGTGCTAGATATTAATGATAATCCTCCAGTCTTTAATCAGTCAGTTTATAAAGTCAGTATTAGGGAAAATCTACCATTGGGAACTGTCATATTCACATTGAATGCAACAGATCAGGATGACGGAGCAAATGGGGACATTCAGTTTTCCTTTAATGATCACACACTGAAATCTGTCAAAATATTATTTGCTTTGAATGAGCAAAATGGAGAGATTTATATCAACGGACTTGTAGATTATGAAGAGTCAAATTTTTATGAGTTATCAATTACAGCCTCAGACAGAGGATCTCCCAAATTAAAAGGGAACTGTATAGTTCATGTGGAAGTAGAAGATGTCAATGATAATGTCCCTGAAATTACATTTTCCACAATGACTAATAATATCCCAGAAAATGCACCAATAGGGACAGTTGTTGGATTTATTAATGTAAAAGATGAGGATTCAGGAAAGAATGGAGAAGTAAAACTGAATGTATCACCAAATGTGCCTTTTAAAATAAGATCTAATCAAAATCGTTTTGCATTGGTCACAGATGGGAATCTGGATAGAGAGGAAACCTCCCAATACACTATAGAGCTGACAGCCTCGGATTTAGGTTCTCCTCCTCTTTACAGTAAATCAAGCGTCACCCTCCTGGTGTCAGATATTAATGATAATGCTCCAGTCTTCACACAGTCTACTTATAATGCTTTCATTAAGGAGAACAGTGACCCAGGGACTCTTCTATGTACAGTATCTGCTACTGACCTAGATGAGGGGGTTAATTCTGATCTGGTTTACTCCATAGTTGAGAGTCAGATTGACGGCTCCTCTGTGTCCTCCTTTGTATACATTCATTCTAGTGATGGGGAAATAAACGCTCAGCGATCCTATGACTATGAGCAGATCCAGGTTTTACAGATCACCATAAAGGTAGAAGACTCCGGAGCTCCACAGTTATCTTCCACTGTTCCTGTCTTCATCTTCATTCTGGATACAAATGATAATCCCCCCACTCTGCTGTATCCAGAGCACTCTGAAGACCTCATCGTCCAAGAGAGGATCCCAAAGTCTACAAGTTGCTGGATATTGGTGACAAAGCTGTCCGCAGTGGATCTGGACTCTGGTCACAATGCCTGGTTGGTGTTTACTCTCATTGACCCCATCAATTATTCATCATTTCAAGTGTCTAAACACACAGGAGAGGTGAGAACTATAAGAGGATTACAGGAAAGTGAGAACATGGAGCAACAACTTGTCATTTCTTATCAGTGATCAGGGGAATCCTCCATTATCCACCACAGTGACTGTCCTTGTCAGTATAGCAGATGAGGTTATAGTGGAAAGACCGAAATCTGGAGACTTCCTGACAAATTCCAAACCCCCATCAGATATGACTCTGTATTTGATCATTTCCCTCGTGGCCATCAGCTTAGTGTCACTTGTTACCTTCATGATATTATTGGTGAGATGTCTGAGGAAAGACAGTTATGATTACAGCAGTAGTTGTTGTTTTCTTGGTGGATCCCAATCCAAATCCTACACAGATCAGTATCAGCCAGCTCTGTACCTGAACACAGACGGGACCTTAAAATACATGGAGGTCAGGATGGTTCCTCCGGGATCCCAGGGGCAGAGTTACCAAACAAATTTACCCCCAGCTCCAAAACAACAGGATTTCAGTATTGTGCAGCCTTTAAACTTTCCTCAATTAAAGGATGTTTATCAAGAAGCCTCAACTGAAGGGGATTCAGTGAATGATGTAAGCAATGTAAGTGATAATATTATAGTTTAATAACATATTGACTAGTTTGTTTGATAAACCTAAAAGGTAACTGAAATGATATGATTTACTATATTGATACTACTTTTTTATAGATTTAAATTGCTATTTAGACAATTTTCCATTGATAAAATGGTTAGTCTGTCCATGGCACTTGGAGTCTATAGGTTTTAGTTGCACCAAGATCCTTCTAAATAAGGGTGATCCAGTCCTCCCTGCAATATTAAAGAGGCTTTGCCATGATGTAATGTTGACGTGGGATCCTCCAAAATGGATATTTAATCATTTTTCTAAATATATGTCATTACAAAAAGTGAAGCCTCTGAGAGCTACAGCATTGCTCAGTCCCCCTTAGTTTCCTGACAGTTTACATTAGACACGACCAGGAAACTGACAGGAGCTGATCTGGCCACGCTTGCATGTTTGCACTTCTTTTCTGATGAAGGAGCTTGCAAGGGGCTGGGGAGAAAAGTGCAGTGTATGAGGCTGTCTGCTGTATAGAGAATCCACTGGTTGTAATGTAATTATTTGAGTAAACTATGCAGATGCTCCCTGCTTCCTCGCTCTCTGCTCGCCCCTCCTCCCTCTCCTCATGACTCAGCATGCTTTGTTTATCTTCTCTCCTGAGCAGGTAAGAGGTAAGGAACTCACTTCGTGGCAAAACCCCTTTAAATAATACTAAAATTTTAGAATGTTATTTGAGTCTTATGAATAGTCTTCGGGGCCATTATAATAATTGTAAGTTGATTTTATATTCATGTTATGCTGCTAAGCACATTTTTTTCCTTTATCAAAAATAGTTGCTAAAATGTTGTCAAACCTGATTATATGCCTTTTCGTAACATACTTTAATAAATAGATTGTATGTGAAGTTTCAGGCAGTCCTCGACTTACACCGTTTCAACTTACATCTGTCCCCTAGTTACAAACGGAGACTTTTGGGACATGCTGGCACTTGTAGTTCCATGTTCCACAGCAGATCATAGCTGTGGGACATCAAGTTCCAGCATGCCACAGCAGCACATGAGGTGGAAAATTGGTGAAATCTTCTTAACAGAGGCACAAACAGCAAAACAAATTTAAGAACCCTTCCCTGTATTATCCAAAACTACAAAATCTGTGTTGGAGTTTCATTTAATAAATGTACCTGTTCTGACTTACATACAAATTCAACTTAAGAATAAACCTACAGTCCCTATCTCGTCCCTAACTCGGGGACAGCCTGTATTTTGGATGCATCACTTAATATGTTAACATTTTTGTTATAATACTGGATTTTCATATATTTGGTTGAATATGGGGTTTAGTGATTAAAAGGGTATGCTGTTTCACAGAGTCTGCTCTTCACAAGCAGCTTCAAACTTTTATTTCCTATTCAGGCTGTCAGTTGTTCTGCATGAGTGTTTTTCCTATCAGCTCTACTATTTCTACCTGATCCTGTTACAGTTCTATGAAAGAAGGAGGTTTCTAATCTGTGGTGCACAAAGCTACAGAACTCTAAAGCTTTAAAGTTTGTCAGTAACTTAGATAAAGAATCTCCTTTTTTCCTGATGAAGTACTGCAGGAAGTGACATCACTATGGTCAGACGGGGCAGCTGGAGCAATGAGAGCAGAAAGGTGGTAGTAACCTTGTGTACATAAGCGGTAGACAAAATCTCCTCTATCTCCTAAACAAATAAAAATCTGAACAGCAATGTATTTAGTCATGATTAACCTTTGCCTAAATGTTTAAAGCTCATCATTGTGGTGAGAGTATCCCTATAAGTACCATGCCTTCCTGTATGGACATGTATACAAGAACAAAGCTTAACATTAAATCCACTGACAAGTAATCTCCTTACAATGGAACCCTTTAAAGGTTGGGATATAGATATTTCCAAGTGATCAGTTCTTAATTTTGATGTTTTGAAAACAGGAAAAATGGGAAAGCATCAGGATCATTTTACATGGGTCAAATTGTGCTGGCAAATTGGCACAATATCTCCATAATGCCAGGTCTTCTCAAATGTTCCTGGTATGCATTGATCAATGCTTCTCTAAAAGAAGTTCATGGAATGGCAAGCAGTAAACCAGGAACAGGTTTCTGGGTCCCGAAATGCTATTTATGCACATCGGAAGTAAAGTCTAGCCCACTATGTCCTATCTCAACAGCTACTGCAAAACAAATTGCTGTGGATGTTATATGGCTGGTGCCATTTTTTTTAAAGTGGTCTTGTTTATCTCCCTGCTCACCTACCATGCTGTTCCCCCCACCACTGCTGTTTAGTTTGGTGCCTCCAAATCTCTTTTTGTTACTTGGTGCCGATACAGGAATAGCCCGCTCAGGTAAGACCTGGCTAAGATGTTAGGCTGATTGAACAACTCTTCTCTATAGACCAGGTAAAAGAAACAGGGGATCAGAATCTGTAGTGGAGAAATGGCAGAAATTAAATAGAGGGGTGCTGAGGCTTTATATATATTTATCAAATCCTTTTCCATGTACAAAGAAAAGACAACTTTTGAATTCTATGTTACAAAGATCTAATAATAGAGTACTGTCCCATCTAGCTATAAATCAGTTGGATGTGTTGCTAAAATAAGCATGTGTCACAAACCTTGAGGTTGGATAGTACAAGTATTTTTTAATTATTTACTTTTCTATTCATCCAATATAGATTGTTCTTTTGTTTAAATTTTAAGTGGCATTCTACCATAAAGCTGGTTGAGGTAGACTCTCCCTCCATATACCTATATGTATTGCACTTGTTTATAACTATAACAATTTATCATAAAACCCTAAAAAGATATTTGAAAATATTTATCAATTATTTTATTATGGAATATAAATACAATTCAGTGTCTGTTGACAGTTTTCTCTATATTGATAATTATAATTCTGGTCTAAGTTATAGTATAACATGTACCGTGCTGGAATATGTTGCTGTAATCCGACTCTATCCTTTCTATCAATTCATCTTTCCTGTTCTACTTCTTTGCTACATTCTCACAATTGTCCAGTAGAGGGTAGTCTTGTCATCCAGTCGTCTATTTCAGTAATACTAGAGAATCTGCTCATGTCAGCTGTGCGCTCTCCTCCCCCTGGCTCAGTGATTCACCCTCCCATCGTTTCTCTCACACAAAGAAGAGCTGCTGCTCCGATGAGAGCCCTGTGGAGGTTTCTTTCCTTCAGATGGATTATCTTTTTGGGGATTCGGACAGATAAATTCATGACCCTCATGCAGCTTGGATTACACAGGATCTACATGACAGCAAATATCAAGAGAATCATTTAAGATATGGACATCAGAGGCTTTTGTCAGTGCTGGAAATGGCAAGTAGTCTGCTCCTTTCTCCTTTGTAGCTGGGCTGGGTCTCTGGGCAGCTCCGTTATTCTATTGTTGAGGAGTCTGAGCCGGGGACATTGGTAGGAAATGTAGCTCAGGATCTGGGGATAAAACGTGCAGAGCTCTCTCAGCGCAGGGTACATCTGAGATCTGAAAAATCTCCAAAATATTTCAGTGTAAATCAGGCAAATGGAGGGTTGTCTGTGAAGGACAGGATTGATAGGGAGAGCCTGTGTGGATCTAGTCCCCGCTGTTTACTGCAGATAGAGGTTGTGGCTGAGAATCCTGTGGAGCTTTTCAGCCTAGAAATAGAGATTCTGGATATTAATGATAATTCTCCCACATTCTCATCTATTGATCACATTATAGAGATCACAGAAATATTTGCAGGTCCTGATGCTCAGTTTGCTTTAGAGATTGCAAAGGATTTAGATGTTGGTGTGAATGGTGTCAGTCAGTATACACTGAATACAAATCCTTATTTCTCACTGTCTGTGAAGAGCCGTAAAGATGGAACGCTCATCCCTCAGCTGATACTGGAGAAGGTTTTAGATAGAGAAGAAAAACAAGAACATAACCTCATTCTCACAGCTATTGATGGAGGAGAACCAGCCAGATCAGGGACCTGCAGAATAACCATACATGTGCTAGATATTAATGATAATCCTCCAGTCTTTAATCAGTCAGTTTATAAAATCAGTATCAGGGAAAATCTACCATTGGGAACTGTCATATTCACATTGAATGCAACAGATCAGGATGACGGAGCAAATGGTGAAATTGTTTTCTCCTTTGATGGCCACACATCTGAATCTGCTAGAGAAATATTTTCTCTAAATGAACAAACTGGAGCAATTTATATTAATGGAATTGTGGATTTTGAAATTCAGAATTTTTATGAATTATCTGTTAAAGCCACAGACAAAGGGTTTCCGAAATTACAGGGAAACTGCATAGTCCATGTGGAAATAGAGGATATGAATGACAATTGTCCAGAAATTACACTTACCTCAGTTACTAAGAATATTCCAGAAAATGCTGCATCTGGGGATATTGTTGGATTTCTTAATGTGAGAGACGAGGATTCAGGAAAGAATGGAGAAATAAAATTGGATTTATCACCAAATGTGCCTTTTAAAATCAAACAGATGAAGAACCATTATGCATTGGTCACAGATGGGAATCTGGATAGAGAGGAAACCTCCCAATACACTATAGAGCTGACAGCCTCTGATTTAGGGTCTCCTCCTCTATATAGTAAAACAAGCGTCACCTTCAGGGTGTCAGATATTAATGATAATGCTCCAGTGTTCACACAGTCTACTTATAATGCTTTCATTAAGGAGAACAGTGACCCAGGGACACTTCTATGTACAGTATTTGCTACTGACCTAGATGAGGGGGTTAATGCTGATCTCGTTTACTCCATAGTTGAGAGTGAGATTGACGGCTCCTCTGTGTCCTCCTTTGTATACATTCATTCTAGTGAGGGGAATATATACGCTCAGCGTTCCTTGGACTATGAGCGGATCCAGGTTTTACAGATCACCATAAAGGTAGAAGACTCAGGATCTCCACAGTTATCTTCCACTGTTCCTGTCTGCATCTTCATTCTGGATACAATGATAATCCCCCCACTCTGCTGTATCCAGAGCACTCTGAAGACCTCATTGTCCAAGAGAAGATCCCAAAGTCTACAAGTGCTGGATATTTGGTGACAAAGCTGTCCGCAGTGGATCTGGACTCTGGTCACAATGCCTGGTTGGTGTTTACTCTCATTGACCCCATCAATTATTCATCATTCCAAGTGTCTAAACACACAGGAGAGGTGAGAACTGTAAGAGGATTACAGGAAAGTGAGAACATGGAGCAACAACTTGTCATTTCTATCAGTGATCAGGGGAATCCTCCATTATCCACCACAGTGACTGTCCTTGTCAGTATAGCAGATGAGGTTATAGTGGAAAGACCAAAATCTGGGGACTTCCTGACAAATTCCAAACCCCCATCAGATATGACCCTGTATTTGATCATTTCCCTCGTGGCCATCAGCTTAGTGTCACTTGTTACCTTCATGATATTATTGGTGAGATGTCTGAGGAAAGACAGTTATGATTACAGCAGTAGTTGTTGTTTTCTTGGTGGATCCCAATCCAAATCCTACACAGATCAGTATCAGCCAGCTCTGTACCTGAACACAGACGGGACGTTAAAATACATGGAGGTCAGGATGGTTCCTCCGGGATCCCAGGGGCAGAGTTACCAAACTAATTTACCCCCAGCTCCAGAACAACAGGATTTCAGTATTGTGCAGCCTTTAAACTTTCCTCAGTTGAAAGATATATATCAAGAGGCCACATCTGAGGGGGATTCAATGAATGATCCAAGCAATGTAAGTGATAATATTATAGTTTAATAAATTGTTTGGGTGGCAAACATAAAATTGAAATGAAATAAAATATTTTTATTCATACTCCACTACTTATACTACAGATTGTGTGTAGCATTAATGAAATACTTTATTGTAAATGAATGGTGCACAGGATGTAGGTTTCAGAATTGCTTTTTGATATATTTTAATTTGCCATTTTGGCTTATTATTTTTACTTGCAATTACTGCTTAAAGCAGGATCTGATACAGGGAGAAGCTAAACTCTGTGATCTATAAGTTTATAAGTTTTAATGTTAACTTTCTAAGTAAAAAATGAGTAAAAGAAATCCTGTGTATCGTCTCTCATTATACCATGTTCTGCTCTCAGATAGGACAGCATAATTTACCTGGCAGGATCGCTTTAAATTAACCGATGCAGAAGAGACTAGTGCATTAGCATCTCCATTTCTGGAATTTTTCTTCTTCACAGCTACATTATACAAGACTTGTGTGATATTTTAATTAACAACTGATTGAAAAAGGTTGTGTATTGTTAATGAGAATGAAAGCAAATTGTGGTGTATGTGAAAGCCAGCTATTCTGTTCTTGATTTTTTTTAGAAAGGATTTTTTTGTATTTTTAAAGTATCCAGATTCCCCTATCAGCCATCTTGTCATCATCATCTGAGTTCTAGCTTTGGCAATAACATTATTGTTACTTATGTCTTATGTGTGTGAGCTGGTCCCAGTCATTTTGATTTGTATTATGAGTAATCTATATTGTGAAGCTTCCTGTAATCCAGCATAAACCTGACAAACTCCATTCCACAACCTCTTCTTTAGGAACTGGAGTCATAAAAAAAATTATTAAAAAATAAAATCATAAATTTTTTTACTGTATGGTATGTACTTATTAAATTTGGTATTGGGCCACCATTGTTGGACAGCCCGATCAGCTATTACTTATGTGAATCAGGCTCAGGCATAATGAGAAAATAGGGCTTGATGAATGCAACTGTGTGACAGAGATTAGGAGCTGACTACCAGCCCTGTGTTACAGTTTTGGGGAAATAGGTCACATCAGTTATTAGGCAAAAGAAAGGTGCCACCTCTGCTATTCTGAAGTGAAAGATGACACCAAGATATATTCTGCTATATTCATAGTTTGAGCGTAGTATCTGCATTACACTGTGCAATGGCCATGGTATGTACAGTATAGCAGACACTGTGTGTGCACATATGGGACGACATGTATGATGTTCAGCGCCCAGACGCCAATTTTATTGCGCACAATAGTAGTTTAGAATGTGCCTGAATCTATGAACCCGGTCTACTGCGGGTCATAAATCACACAAACCACTTTGAAAATGGTTTACCTGTTCCAGCAGTAATGCGCCTGGATTTGCCGTACAGTTGTGGTGCGACACACCTCCAGCACGCCCTCCGATCTCAGGTGCATTACAAAGTGCCGTGGGCGCTCTGTAATGTGTCTGATATTGGAGTGCGCCTAAGTAAAAATATAGCGAACGGGACTGCGCTAGTTCTCAGGCTGAAAAGACGCCAGACTTCTGGCGCAACCCAGAAAACTACAGTCAGACTGTGATCTGTTACAGCAGCTGGTTTATTCTATATATACAAACACACAGAGTAAATGTTTTTCTCTCCTCGTGCATGTACTGTACTGCACTCTACTCTACCTGTACTACGTGTACTGTATTGCATTCTGCCAATACATGTACTGCACTGCTATCTACCTGTACTACATATGCTGCACTGGTGTCTACCTGTGCTATGTGTATTATACTGCTCTATAATTATAGTTTATATACTACATGGCTCTCTGTTATGCATGTAAGTATTGTAGTCATGTACTTTTTTTCTACCTGTACTTTATGTACAATGCAGCTATTTGTTCTTTATGTACTGTATGGCTTCCTACCTGTATTTTAAAGTACTGCTCTGTACCTGTACTTCATGTACAATACTTCTGTCTGTCTGTACTTCATGTATAGTACTGCCCTTTTAACTGTACTTTATGTACAAGAAGAAATAAATGCTCAGCACTCAAGGGGATGTCGGTGTTCAAGGAAGCGATATTGCAACCCCATGTTTCAGAAGATCGAAGACGTCCACACTACACAAACCAGTGTTCCATTTGGTTTATAGTACCTATATACTCTGCTTCTGACTATACATGATTAAGGTTTATTATAAACTGAATCATCATTTCTGAGTCATAATTCAACATCACTTTATTTCACTTTGTTGCCATAATTTCTGTAAATAGAATTTGTTGCAATGCAAAAATCAAAATCTCCATTTGTTTGCTGTGAACGTCTTCAATCTTCTGTACTTTATGTACAGTACTGATTTTACCTGAACTTTATTTACAGTATTACTCTGTTCCTGTTTTTGATATACAAAACTCTCTACCTGTAACAGCCCCAGACTGAACAGAACAAGCATTTATCTTTAACATAGAAAGCATCTTCTCCAGACTTGTACCTGTCAGAACTTACTTTATCTTAGTTACTTATCTACCTATTTGTCTTCATTTTTTTAAATTAAAGTTAAAACATTTTCAATAAATGGTGGTCAACCTGAACCTGATGGTAGAACACAGTAATGCCAGACTTGCATAGCTGCCATTTCTCTAACATACCTAGCCTTGTTCATAACATGAGGAATGAAGAAGAAAAAGTAAACACTCTATATTTTTCCTTTTTAATTCATAATACATTCTTAAGGTTCATTATTCTGTGAAAAATTAATCAGACTTAAGACTTGGTAGGCAATATGCTCTTGGGTGGTTTAAATCTAAAGTGCATCTATCAAAAGCCAAAAGTGAACACATGTATATTGCCAGACTTTTAAATCTTTTCAGTTTTATAAATACAATATTGTTCATACACAGAATGACTAATGACACAGTCTTCTGAGGTAGTGAATCGATAGGTGACACAAGTGTGTTATATGGCAGTTTTTAAAGCAGTATAAATGTTTTCATAAACTAAATACAATTCTGAGTAATTATTGTATAATTCAATATATTCTTCTTCTTGTAAAACTTGTCAAACCGACATTGTTCGGAATCGTGTTCTTAAATTAAAAAACACAAACTTTAGAAGAATTGGACACAGCCTTATATTAAAGACATAAAGATTCTAATACATCATAAAGTAGGATTCTACCCAGTGTTAGTTATTCCTAATATGTAAATAATGTTTTGGGGAAACAAGAATATTAAAATAAGGAATGGATGAAATTTATTAGTAGGTAAAAGACTCTAGAAGAGAACATGGCCCCATTATATTAGATTCTAAAAGCAGTTCAGATTTCTATCAGTGTTGCGATTCTCACTATTGTCCAGTAGAGGGTAGCCTTGTCATCCAGTCGTCTATTTCAGTAATACTAGAGAATCTGCTCATGTCAGCTGTGCGCTCTCCTCCCCCTGGCTCAGTGATTCACCCTCCCATTGTTTCTCTCACACAAAGAAGAGCTGCTGCTCCGATGAGAGCCCTGTGGAGGTTTCTTTCCTTCAGATGGATTATCTTTTTGGGGATTCGGACAGATAAATTCATGACCCTCATGCAGCTTGGATTACACAGGATCTACATGACAGCAAATATCAAGAGAATTTTTTAAATATGGACTCAGAGGCTTTTGTCAGTGCTGGAAATGGGAAGTAGTCTGCTCCTTTCTCCTTTGTAGCTGGGGCTGGGTCTCTTGGGCAGCTCCGTTATTCTATTGTTGAGGAGTCTGAGCGGGGGCATTGTAGGAAATGTAGCTCAGGATCTGGGATAAAACGTGCAGAAACTCTCTCAGCGCAGGATACATCTGAGATCTGGAAATCCCCAAAATATTTCAGTGTAAATCCGGCAAATGGAGGGTTGTCTGTGACGGACAGGATTGATAGGGAGAGCCTGTGTGGATCTAGTCCCCGCTGTTTACTGCAGATAGAGGTTGTGGCTGAGAATCCTGTGGAGCTTTTCAGTCTAGAAATAGAGATTCTGGATATTAATGATAATTCTCCCACATTCTCATCTAATGATCGCATCATTAAGATAACAGAATTAGTAACAAGTCCTGGTGCTCGATTTGCCTTGGAGATTGCAGAGGATTTAGATGTCGGTGTGAATGGTGTCAGTCAGTATACACTGAATACAAATCCTTATTTCTCACTGTCAGTGAAGACTCATAAAGATGGAACGCTCATCCCTCAGCTGATACTGGAAAAAACCTTAGATAGAGAAGAAAAACAGGAACATCACCTCATTCTCACAGCTATTGATGGAGGAGAACCAGCCAGATCAGGGACCTGCAGAATAACCATACATGTGCTAGATATTAATGATAATCCTCCAGTCTTTAATCAGTCAGTTTATAAAGTCAGTATCAGGGAAAATCTACCATTGGGAACTGTCATATTCACATTGAATGCAACAGATCAGGATGACGGAGCAAATGGTGAAATTGAGTTCTTCTTTGATGATCACACATTTAAATCTGCCAAAAGATTATTTGCTTTAAATGAGCAAAATGGAGAGATTTATGTTAATGGACTAGTGGATTTTGAAGAGTTAAATTTCTATGAATTATCAATTAAGGCAGAAGACAAAGGATTTCCCAAATTAGAGGGGAACTGTATAGTTCATGTGGAAGTAGAAGATGTCAATGATAATGTCCCTGAAATTACATTTTCCACAGTAAATAATAATATTCCAGAAAATGCACCAATAGGAACAGTTGTTGGATTTATTAATGTAAAAGATGAGGATTCAGGAAAGAATGAGAGAAATAAAACTGAATGTATACCATATGTGACTTTTAAAATATGTTCTAATACTAAAAACGTTATGCATTGGTCACAGATGGGAATTGGATGGAGGAAACTCCTCCCAATACATATAGAGCTGACAGCCTCTGATTTGGGTATCACTACTCTATACAGCTAAACAAGCTTCTCCTTCAGGGTGTCAGATATTAATGATAACGCTCAGTGTTCAACAATCTTTGTATATGCTTACATTAATGAGAAAAACAGTGACCAGGCGACTCTGCTATGTACAGTATCTGCTACTGACCTAGATGAGGGGGTTACATTCTGAATCTGGTTTACTCCATAGGTTGAGAGTCAGATCGACGGCTCCTCTGTGTCCTCCTTGATACTTTCATTCTAGTGTATGGGGATATATTCCGGCTCAGCGTTTCCTTTGTCTTTGTGCAGATCCAGGTTGTTACAGGAATCACCATAATATGTAGAAGGACTCTGGATTTCCCACCGTTATCTTCCACTCGTTCCTGTCTTTCATCTTCATTCGGATACAAATGACACAATCCCCCCACTCTGCTGTATCCAGAGCACTCTGAAGAACTCATTGTCAAGAAAGGATCCCAAAGCCAAAGTCTACAAGGCTGGATAGTTGGTGGTACAAAAGTTGTCCGCAGTGGGATCTGGACTCAGGTTAACTATGCCTGTTGGTGTTTACTTTCTCATTGACCCATTCAATTATTCATCAGTCCAAGTGTCTCTAAACACACTGGAGAGGTGAGACTGTAAGAGGATTACAGGAAAGTGAGAACATGGAGCACACCAGCAACATCTATGTAATTTCTATCAAGTGTTCTGGGGATTCCTCATTATCCACCACAGTTAGGTTACAAGTGTCTGTACTTGTCAGCTATAGCAGATGAGGTTATTGTGGAAAGACCGACATCTGGGGACTTCCTGACAAATCAAAACCCCTATCAGATATGACTCTGTATTTGTCATTTCCATCTGGTCATTCACAGATTTTGTATCATTGTTACCTTCATGATATTATTGTGAGATGTCTGAGGAAAGAACAGTTTATGATGTTCAGCAGTAGTTGTTGTTTTTGCCTGGGGATTCCAATCCGAAACTCTACACAGATCAGTATCAGCCGACTCTGGTACATGAACACAGGACGGGACCTTAAAGTACATGGAGGTCAGGATGGTTCCTCCGGGATCCCAGGGGCAGAGTTACCAAACTAATTTACCACCAGCCCCAGAGCTACAGGATTTCAGCCTTGTGCAGCCTTTAAACTTTCCACAAATAAAGGATATAAATCAAGAAGCTTCATTTGATCCAAGCAATGTAAGTGATAATATTATAGCATTATAACTAGTCTGGGTGGCAAACCTAAATTGAAAGGTAAATAAAATATTTTGTATTCATACTTTATTACTTATACTACAATTGTGTGTAGCATTAATGAAATACTTTATTATATATGAATGGAGCACTGGATGTAGGTTTCAGAATTGCTTTTCTTCATTTTTTATTTTACCATATTCCCCTTTTTTTCTTGCATTTTTAGTAAAGCAAAGTTGTCAAGTGGTTAATGCTGAAAGCAAGATATGAAACAGGGAGAAGCTGAGCTCTTTGATATATTAGTTTAAATGATTTGATGCTGACTTGCTAAGAAAAAAAAACAGAGTAACTCTAAAAAGGATTCCCAAAGGAGAAAGTCCTGCTTACCTGGATCATATACAGTGATGACAGTTTGCTCTGTACAGCATCTGATACAGGGACAGATGTTTATTACTGTATATGGGAAAGCAGGACTTTGGGGCTTATGTATGAAAACTGTCTTTGTTGTCTATAGCAACCGATCAGAGCTCAGCTTTTATTTTTCCAAAGTAGTATATGAAATAAAAGCTGAGCTCTGATCAGAATCTCCATTGCTGAATTTTTTGTTCTTTACAACTACATTATATAATGTCTGACATCTGTTATCAACTGATTGATAAAGGCTGTGCATATTTAATGAGAATGTAAAGTCAAAGAATTTTGTTGTTGAAGGCGTGTGTTTTGTAAAGTCTGCTGTTTGGTTCTTGAATTTTGTTGACAGAATTTTTCTGTGTATTTATAATGTAACCAGATGCCCCGCTTCGCCATTTTTTCTTCATCATTTCAGTTCTAGCTTCCGCCATAACATGGCTTAACTTCATCATTGTAATTTATTGTAATTGATGTTTTTTTGAGTAGACTACAGGGTGAAGCTTCCTATAATCCAGCATACACCTGACAAACCCCATTCCCCAACCCCTTCATTAGGAACTGTAGTCATGACACTCATAAAAAACACCCAAAGCATAAAGATTCTAATCTTTTTTTATAAAGGTAAATTTCAGAACCTATTCTTCCTCTATGTACTTTTTTAAAATTTGGTATTGAGCTGCCAGTATAGAAGAAGCCGGTCAGTTCCTAATCATATTGATCAGGCACAGTGAGCAAATGTGGCTCTGTGTGTGAGCCTGTGTGACAGACAGTAGGAGCCGACAACCAGTCCTTTGTTGACAGCTAAGTCAAACAGATCACATCCGTCATGAAGCAAAAGAAGCAGACACTGTGTGTGCACAGATTGTGTATTTCTACAATTCTGTTGTATCTGCCATAAAAGCTGCAATCAGTCCACAGGGTGGAAACTATAGTCAGACTGTGATCTGCTACAGTGCTAACAGCATCTGGTTTATACCATACATACAAACACACAGAGGTTAAAGTAAATGTTTTTTCTCCACCTGTACATGTACTCTACCTGAACTACATACAGTAAGCTATGCTCGGTGACGGACTGAGGTTTCTTGGGCCTACCAGGGAAACATTAGGGCCCTCTCTCTATCAATACATTAAATGTGCATGACCACCTTTAAGTACTTTTTCTGAGAAAACTTAAAAGTGATCGTTGCACATGCAGGGTTTAATAGGATCTCTGGAAATAAGTTCTGATGTCAGCTCCTGCTAGATCTTTGCGCCGATATAATATTAGACATAAGGACATTGTGTCAGAGTTTGGGAGGATGTTTTCATACTCTGCTGGGCCAGTCTGACCTTGACTGTACTACATGTACTATACTGCTCTATAATTAGTTTGTATACCACATAGCTCACTGTTATCCATGTATAATACGCTACCTGTACTTCAAGTACATTAAAGCTGTCTACCTATTCTACATGCACAGCACTTCTATCTACCTCTCCTTTATGTACAGTACTGTTTCCTATCTATACTTCATGCACAGTACTTATATTTACCTGTACTTGATGTACAGTACAGCTTCTTACCTGTACGTCACACGGAGTAAGCCATGTGAATTACCTTTAAAGATACATGCTTCTTCTGGGCCTTTCACATATTACTATTAATTTTAAAGTGCCATTGATCCCAGGGGCTGTACATAACATATGTTAACCCCTTAAGGACCCGGCGTTTTTTTTGGGTGACACGTTCGTTTTTCCCTCCTCGCCTTCTGAAAGCCATAACTTTTTTATTTTTCCACCTACATAGACACATGAGGGTTTTTATTTTGCCGGACAAGATGTAGTTTCTAATGGTGTTATTGACGATACCATAAAATATACTGGGAAAGCACAAAAAAAATTCCAAGTGGGACAAATTGTGAAAAAAAAATTTATTTTTGCCATGTTTGCGGGGGTTTTGCTTTTACGGCATTCAATCTTTGGTAAATATAATGTGTTATCTGTATTCTTCAGGTTGTTACGCATCCGGCAATACCAAACATGTAGGGTTTCCGTTATGTTATGGTACGTAAAAGAATTCCAAACATTTTCTATTTCTGAAATTTGCTCCGTGTCGCCATTTTGTGCGACCAATAACTTTTTTGTACTAACACCTACGGACGTCAGTGAGGGGGAATTTTTTGCGGGCTGAAGTGTACTTTTTATCGCTAGCAGTTTGGAATGCATGCGACTTTTTTGATCATTTTTATTCCATTTTTTTGAGTGATGTAAAATGACCAAAAACGCAATTTTGGCGTTTGGAATTTTTTTTTCTTCTACGGTGTTCAGCGTACGGGATAAATAAATGTTATATTTTTATAGATCGGACTTTTTCGGACGCGGCGATACCAAATATGTGTAACTTTTTTATTATTTTAATGATTTTATTTGTAAAATGGGGAAAGGGGGGTGATTTGAACTTTTAATACTTTTTTTTTTGTACTTTAAAACTTTATTTTTATTTTTATTTTTTACTGTAACATTGAGGCCACCTGTGGTACTTGACCACTAGGTGGCGCGATTGTTAATACAACCTAATGCATTGCATAGGCAATGCATTAGGGTGTACAAAGATGGCGGTTTCCCAACTTCCTGTCTGCGGACGGAAGTGGGGCAAACCGGCCAGGGTAAGTGATGGGAGCCTTCACAAGGCTCCCCACCACAATGCCCGTGATCGGATCGGCGCAGCATAGCTGCGCTTATGCCGATCACCGCACCGCTCGGCGTTAATTCAGACGCCGCGGCCATCTTTGCCGCGCCGCCTGATGGGTAAAACAGCACCAGCAGGCGGAGCCACCCGCCGGCGCTGTTACTGCCGGGTGTGCGGGGGGGTCGCGGAGCGATCCCCCTGCAAAGCCCCTTAGCGGCCCTGGGACGTACTGATACGCCCAAGGTCGTTAAGGGGTTAAATAAAGTATAATGATAACAATAAATACCGAACAGCTGTTGGTACAGAGGGAGATAGGACCCTGCCCACGAAGGTTTACAATCTACAAGGGAGGAAGAAAAAGACAGAAGGTGAAGGACAGACATGTTTGGGTGTAGTGGCAGTAGGGTTATTATAGGTAATAGAGTATCCTGAAGAGGTGGGTTTTCAGGTTGCTTTCGAGGCTAGTGAAAGTGGAGAAGAGTAAAATACAATGGCTTAATCCATGCAGGCCGCTATACACTGGGTGTTTTAGAAGAACGTGCTGGCCAGTGTGTACTTCTAAAGCGCTCTGCACCGGCCCCTAATCATTTTCATTTTCCCATATTCCCCGACAGTACGTGTTGGGGAATTTGCTGTAAAATCATAGCACCCAATGAGTGGTATAATTTTATCATAATTGTTCTGTACTTCAGACGTATTGCAGCGCAATTACACCCCGAAGTATGGCCCGCAATCAGGGCCAGGACGACAGGTAGGCGAAAATAGGCGCCACTTCATCCTAGATAGGAAGGGGGTACAAGGAGGCACGGATGGGGCTGTATTTTCCATTGAGGGGTGCTATTTGTTTTATTTGTCTAGGACACCAGGATACCTTGTCCCAGTCCTGCTCACAATAATGCCGTGTGAACATAATCTAACATAGAAAGAACATCCAGCAGCTTCTACAGGCTTGTAACTTTCTGAAACAGGCTTTGTCTTGGTTACTTATCTACTTATATTGATTATTTAGGGTTGACATTTTGGAGGCTCTGGAACCAATAATATATTTTTCATAGAATTAAAGTTATGCTATTTTCAATGAACAATGGTCAACGTGATGGTAGAGCACAGTAATGCCCGACTTGCATAGCTGCAGTTTCTCTAACATAATTAAATTTGTTCATAAAGGGTGGAACAATGAAGGAAAAGTAAACACTATTGACTTCATGTATGAAAACTAACAGCAAGACTATCCTTGTTGCCCATAGCAACCAATCAGAGCTCAAATTTTATTTCTTTTACTGCTCTGAAAAAATGGAATCTGAGCTCTGATTGGTTGTTTTGGGCAATAAGGACAATGTTACTGTTAGTTTCATAAATGAGACTTCATATATTTTAACCTTATAAACTGTCAATATTTTATTTAAGTTCAAATTATCAAAAGTTTAAAGCTTGAAAAGCAAAAATAGATGGAACAGCAAGTTATGCTCATAGGTGTTCAAATGCTTAAAGTGCATCAACAGCCGAAAGTGAACACATGTATATTACCAAACTATTAAAGCTTCACAGTTTTATAATCTACTTTTAAATACAATATTGTCCATACACAGAAAGACTAATGACACAGTCTTCTGAGGTAGTGAATCTATAGGTGACAAAAGTCTTGAATAAGTTTTTAAAGCAGAATAAATGTTTTCATGAACTAAATTTAATTCTGAGAAATTATTGTAAAGTTTAATATATTCTTCTTCTTGTAAAACTTATCAAACTGACATTGTTAGGAATCTTGTTCTTAAATTAAACAAGACAAACTTTAGAAGAATTGGACACAGTCTTATATTGAAGCCATAAATATTCTAATACATCATAAAGTAGGATTCTACTCAGTGTTAGTTAATCCTAATATGTAACTAATTTTATAGTTAAAAATAAGAATATTAAAATAAGGAATGGATGAAATATATTAGCAGATAAAAGACTCGAGAGGAGAACATGGCCCCATTTTATTAGACTCTAGAAGCAGTTCATATTTCTATCAGTGTTGTGATTCTCACTATTGTCCAGTAGAGGGTAGCCTTGTCATCCAGTCGTCTATTTCAGTAACACTAGAGAATCTGCTCATGTGAGCTGTGCGCTCTCCTCCCCCTGGCTCAGTGATTCACCCTCCCATCATTTCTCTCACACAAAGAAGAGCTGCTGCGCCGATGAGAGCCCTGTGGAGGATTCTTTCCTTCAGATGGATTATCTTTTTGGGGATTCGGACAGATAAATTCATGACCCTCATGCAGCTTGGATTACACAGGATCTACATGACAGCAAATATCAAGAGAATCATTTAAGATATGGACATCAGAGGCTTTTGTCAGTGCTGGAAATGGCAAGTAGTCTGCTCCTTTCTCCTTTGTAGCTGGGGCTGGGTCTCTGGGCAGCTCCGTTATTCTATTGTTGAGGAGTCTGAGCCAGGGACATTGGTAGGAAATGTAGCTCAGGATCTGGGGATAAAACGTGCAGAGCTCTCTCAGCGCAGGATACATCTGAGATCTGAGAAATCCCCAAAATATTTCAGTGTAAATCAGGCAAATGGAGGGTTGTCTGTGAAGGACAGATTGATATGGAGAGCCTGTGTGGATCTAGTCCCCGCTGTTTACTGCATATAGAGGTTGTGGCTGAGAATCCTGTTGAGCTTTTCAGTCTAGAAATAGAGATTCTGGATATTAATGATAATTCTCCCACATTCTCATCTATTGATCGCATTATAGAGATCACAGAATTAGTAGCAACTCCTGGTACTCAGTTTGATTTAGAGATTGCAAAGGATTTAGATGTCGGTGTGAATGGTGTCAGTCAGTATACACTGAATACAAATCCTTATTTCTCGTTGTCTGTGAAGAGTCGTAAAGATGGAACGCTCATCCCTCAGCTGATCTTGGAAAAAACCTTAGACAGAGAAGAAAAACAAGAACCTACTCTCAGTCTCACAGCTATTGATGGAGGAGAACCAGCCAGATCAGGGACCTGCAGAATAACCATACATGTGCTAGATATTAATGATAATCCTCCAGTGTTTAATCAGTCAGTTTATAAAGTCAGTATTAGGGAAAATCTACCATTGAGAACTGTTATATTCACATTGAATGCAACAGATCAGGATGACGGAGCAAATGGTGAAATTGCTTTCTCCTTTGATGGCCACACATCTGAATCTGCTAGAGAAATATTTTCTCTAAATGAACAAAATGGGGAGATTTATATCAATGGAATTGTGGATTTTGAAATTCAGAATTTTTATGAATTATCAATTAAAGCCACAGACAAAGGGTCTCCCAAATTACAGAGAAACTGCATAGTCCATGTGGAAATAGAGGATGTGAATGACAATTGTCCAGAAATTACATTTACCTCAGTGACTAAGAATATTCCAGAAAATGCACCAACTGGGGACATAGTAGGATTTATTGATGTGAGAGACGAGGATTCTGGAAAAAATGGAGAAATAAAACTGGATTTATCACCAAATGTGCCTTTTAAAATTAGATCCAGTCAGAATCGTTATGCATTGGTCACAGATGGGCATCTGGATAGAGAGGAAACCTCCCAATACACTATAGAGCTGACAGCCTCTGATTTAGGGTCTCCTCCTCTATACAGTAAAACAAGCGTCACCCTCAGGGTGTCAGATATTAATGATAATGCTCCAGTGTTCACACAGTCTACCTATAATGCTTTCATTAAGGAGAACAGTGACCCAGGGACTCTTCTATGTACAGTATCTGCTACTGACCTAGATGAGGGGGTTAATTCTGATCTGGTTTACTCCATAGTTGAGAGTCAGATTGTCGGCTCCTCTGTGTCCTCCTTTGTATACATTCATTCTAGTGATGGGAATATATACACTCAACGTTCCTTTGACTATGAGCAGATCCAGGTTTTACAGATCACCATAAAGGTAGAAGACTCAGGATCTCCACAGTAATCTTCCACTGTTCCCGTCTTCATCTTCATTCTGGATACAAATGACAATCCCCCCACTCTGCTGTATCCAGAGCACTCTGAAGACCTCATTGTCCAAGAGAGGATCCCAAAGTCTACAAGTGCTGGATATTTGGTGACAAAGCTGTCCGCAGTGGATCTGGACTCTGGTCACAATGCCTGGTTGGTGTTTTACTCTCATTGACCCCATCAATTATTCATCATTCCAAGTGTCTAAACACACAGGAGAGGTGAGAACTGTAAAGAGATTAACAGGAAAGTGAGAACATGGAGCAACAACTTGTCATTTGTATCAGTGATCAGGGGAATCCTCCATTATCCACCACAGTGACTGTCCTTGTCAGTATAGCAGATGAGGTTATAGTGGAAAGACCAAAATCTGGGGACTTCCTGGCAAATTCCAAACCTCCATCAGATATGACTCTGTATTTGATCATTTCCCTCGTGGCCATCAGCTTAGTGTCACTTGTTACCTTCATGATATTATTGGTGAGATGTCTGAGGAAAGACAGTTATGATTACAGCAGCAGTTGTTGTTTTGGTGGATCCCAATCCAAACTCTACACAGATCAGTATAAGCCAGCTCTGTACCTGAACACAGACGGGACCTTAAAATACATGGAGGTCAGGATGGTTCCTCCGGGATCCCAGGGGCAGAGTTACCAAACTAATTTACCTCCAGCACCGGAGTTACAGGATTTCAGCATTGTGCAGCCTTTAAACTTTCCTAAAATAAAGGAAGTATGTCAGGAGGCCTCATTTGAGGGGGATTCAATGAATGATCCAAACAATGTAAGTGATAATATTATAGTATGATAACTAGTTTGGGTGGCAAACATAAAATGGAGGGGAAATAAAATGTTTTTTATTTATACTCATTACTTATACTAGATTGTGTAATAATAATAATCTTTATTTATATAGCGCCAACATATTCCGCAGCACTGTGTGTAGCATTAATGAAATACTTTATTGTATATGAATGGTACACAGGAACCTGTCAGGAGGTTGATGCTGAAAGCAGGATCTGATACAGGGAGAAGCTAAGCCCGGTGAATTATAAGTTTATAAGTTTTAATGTTAACTTTCTAAGTAAAAAACGAGTAAAAAGAAATCCTGTGTATCTTCTCTCATTATACCATGTTCTGCTCTCAGATAGGACAGCATAATACACCTGGCAGATTCACTTTAAATTAACCGAGGCAGAAGAGTCTAGGGCAACAGCATCTCCATTTCTGGATTTTTTCTTCTTCGCAGCTTCATTATACAAGACTTGTGTGATATTTTGATTAACACATTTTTATTAACTGTGTATATTTAATAGGAATTAAAGCAAAAAGTGTGACATTTTAAAGCCAGCTATTCTGTATTTAGAATGTAACCAGATTCCCCTATCATCCATAACATGACTCAACTTCAATATTGTTCCTATGTCTTATGTGTGAGCTGGTTCCAGTCATTTTGATTTGAATTATGAGTAATCTACAGTGTGAAGCTTCCTATAATCCAGCATAAACATGACAAACTCCATTCCCCGACCTCTTCATTAGGAACTGGAATCATGACACATAAAAAGACTTTTTTTAAAAGTCAGAACCTTTTCTTACTGTATGGTATGTACTTACAAACTTTGGTATTTGGCCACCATTGTTGGACAGCCCGATCAGCTATTACTTATGTGAATCAGGCTCAGGCATAATGAGAAAATAGGGCTCTATGAGTGCGCCTGTGTGACAGACATTAGGAGCTGACTACCAGTCCTGTGTTATATTTTAGGGAAATAGGTCACATTGGTTATTAGGCAAAAGAAAGGTGCCACCTCTGCCCTTCTGAAGTGAAAGATGACACCAAGCTGTAAAAAAAAGAAACTATATATATGTATACAGATAGATAGTTATAGATAGATAGATAGATAGATAGATAGATAGATAGATAGATAGAACAAGAATAAAAATATGCAGCACTCCTCCAAGAGAAAAAATGTAATGGGTGCCAGTAGAATAAGTCCTGACAAAGACCAAAGCATCAAAAAAGGAAAAAATTGAGTCTTTCTGCTTGAGAAAGACTCCATTGCGGGGTTGTAACATTGCAAGTTACATGGGTGAAAAAAAGACATGTTTTTTCTTCATTCATATGAGCAGTGCTGTGGATTTTTTTCCTTTTTAGATAAATAGATACATAACATATATATTTTTTTCTTTTCTGTGGTCATTTCACAGTATAATGCAGAAGCTCTGCTCAATCTGTGATCGGATACAGCATTGGCAGAAGGAATATATACTTGTTCCACTGTGAAATGACCACAGCATTTCTAGCAGACTCTGTGGACCACATCTATGAACACTGTCTAGGTCCAAGACTTTTGTTGCCCATAGCATCCAATCAGAGCTCCCCTTTCATTTCATATAGTGCTCTGGAAAAATGAAAGGGGAGTTCTGATTGGTTGCTATGAGCAACATATTTGTATTTATGCAATTCTATTGCATCTGTCATAAAAGTTACAATCAGTCCACAGGGGAAAAACTACAGTCAGATTGTGATCTGTTATAGCAGCTGGTTTAAACTATATGAACACACAGAGTAAATGTTTTCCCTACATGTACTGTACTGCACTCCATCTGTACTACATGAACTGTACTTAGTGACGGACTGAAGTTCCTTGGGTCTACCAGGGGAACATACTAGGGTCCTCTCTCTATCAATACATTAAAACCTTTTCCACTCAAAAGAAAATTGTCATAAATGCCTGATCATAATAATTTTCACGGGAAACAAGTAAACTTGATAACTATTGTTATACAACGTCAATGAAATACATTTTTATGATGAGAAATGAAAACTATTGTCAGTACTACTTAGAGGATGTCCTATGGTGAATTGCTATTTGTATGAGAACATTGTATGGTATTTTTTGAAACACTGTCCAGGGTGTAGTCCAGGAAGTCACGAGCAGGTTTCACAGTAGTATATGGTCTTATGGCGTCCACTTGGTGTGCTTCAATCACTACAGACTTTACAGTCTTTGGTCTCTTTATCAGGGAGTGCAGTAATGAAGTGTTGCCTCTTTTCAAGGCGTTCCTTGACATCAGGGGTTGAAGGACGTCCCCGACAAGGTACAGGTCGAGAAGCTCGTTGTTCACAGACTAGTTTCAGTATCAGATTCTTCTGATATTTGATGTGATCTCGCTGCTGGTCTGGATGCAGTTCCTTATTCAGGATAAAACTATTTATGTCTATTTTAAGTCTTTCGCCAACATTTCAAACTATTTCAAAGCTGTCCACAGTTTCCATGTTCCTCTTGTATCGAATAATTGCTGTAGGTTTTTGGACAGCTTCCATTTCTGTTTTTTCTTTGCTGTAATTCAGTTGTTGGATTATAATAAGCGCTCAACGTGAATAAGGAAATTTGTCCATAAATATGAGGACTGTTTCCTAATCCGTAAAGGTTTATGCAGAGACTTTTTGCACTTTGCACTTCAGTTCAGATGGCAGACCTTTGCAATTGCGCATAACAGTCCCAGTGCAGTGAATGTTTTGTTTTAGAAGTTCCTGTGCCAAGCAGTGGCTTGTGTAATATCTGTCAGTGAACAGATGGTAGCCATCCACAGGAGCATTCTGCATGAGTTCGGTGCACAGGTGTATCACAATCCTATCTGTAAACGGTAAATCAGGTCTTGCTAGGCTGTTTGTTGTTGCAGATCCATAGTAGGGCTCAAATGCTCATACATATCCAGTCTTGCAATCATCCAGAGAAAAAACATGGAGTCCCCATTTTTGAGGTTTTTGAGGGTTCCACATTTTGAAATGTGCCCTACCTTTGGAGCTTATTGTGCTCTCATCTATGGTGACATTACCAAAAGGAATAGAAAGCTCCATCTTTTGTTGAAACATTGAAGAATGTTTTTTACTTTGTTACCTCTCGTCAATGTACCTTGATTGTTTCCACCGGCTAAACATGAAGCATCCAAGGGATCTGCTCAAATCGTTCACATGAAAAAATATCCCCATAAAAGGGCCATAGTCGATCCATTGAGATGAAAAACAGATTGAACAGTTCTCCTGTCTTGCATTCTCATTCTCAGAATTATATAGATAAGCCTTCATTTCCGTTACTGTCACTGGACTTCATTTATGCCAAATTGACCATGGCAATAGTTCTCGATTCTGAATCTTTTCAGTGGCATACCGATTGGTTTGTGTAACAATTTTATCAAGCAGGTCTGGGGTGAAGAATCCACCAATACTTTCTAGAATATTGGATCCAGTAATCTGCACACCTGCATTCTGAACAGTAAACCATAATTGAGGCAAAGTAACAGAGTTCATATCTTCACGCTTTACTCAGTCTGCAGTTTCAGTATAAGTTTCACTTTTGTCTCCAACGTCTGCATCGTCTGTGCCGTCACTTCTATTGCTATCTTCATCTCATAATATTGCATCATCCGCCGCTTGATATAACATATCGCTATCACTTGACACTCCATCGCTATTGGACTCACTATCAGTATTAGAATCATCGGCATCGTTTAGCATTTCGCTAACTTTCGTGACAGAAAACCAACACCTTTTACTCAATACAGATGCCTGTGTGCTATGGAGGAGGAGGCTGAAGCAACAGGCAAACTCTGTTACACTGTTTCCTTAGGCTCTGTCTCCACTGCACAGAAAACATCCGTTTTTTCAGCGTTTTTCATTTTCTAAAAACGCTGAAAAAACTACTGAAATCATCTCCCATAGACTTCTATTGTATAAACCTCCTGCTGTGTTCACTGAGCTTCTTTTTTCTGCTCGTTTGTTTTACTGGTCGTCTTTTGCAACATGTTCTAAAAAACACCAAAGCAGGGCAGAAAATTTACTACAGGAGTCTATGGAAAGCGCCAGATGTCTTTTTCTGCGATTTTTCAATGAAAACCCAACAAGGAGATTAGTCCTTCCTATAGTGGGTGTTAAAGTTTATACTTTTTTCAATTCTGCATACAAGTGTCCTCGTTCGTACCATTTGTAATAAAGTGATCATGTTTTTGTCGCTAATGTTTTTTGCGCAATTCAAGATTTTTGCTCTATTCACACTAAATATACTTTTTTTGGCTCTAAAATCCTTTTCTTGGAAGATTTTGACACTCATAAAGTTCTCGTTTGTGACGCTAAATATACGTTTTTTTTTACTGATTTGGGCGCCAAAAATTTTGGCGTTATTAAAGTTATCTCACTTTTGGCGCTAAAAATATATATTTTTAGCGCTAAAATACTTTTTTTTACAGATTTTAACACTAAAATACCTTTTTTTACAGATTTTGGCGCTATTAAAGTTATCTTGCTTTTGTCGCTAAAAATTATTTCTTTGCAGATTTTGGCCAGGTGTGTAAGCACCGCAAAAAATTACATGTCACTTCTTTCTACGGGTACACAGTACGTGCCGGGTAATACATTGTGAAGTCATAGCACTCAGTAAGTGCTATGATTTTATCATAGTTGCGGGGCGTGCTTCAAGTGCCTTACAGAGCAATTACTCCTCAAAGTATGCCCCGCAAATATTCCGTGTGAACACTTCCTAATAAACTGAATAGAAGAAACATTTATCTTCAACATAGAAAGAGCACTCAGCAGCTTCCACAGACTTGTGTCTGAATTTATCTGAGTTACTTATCTACATATTTTTCTTAATTTTTTTTATATTTAGTATTGACATTTTGTAGTCTTTTGAACCAATTATCATTTTTTTATAGAATCAAATTTAAAATATTTTAAATAAACAATGGTCATCCTGAAACTGATGGTAAAACACAGTAGTGCCAGACTTGCATAGCTTCAGTTCTTCCAACATAGCTAACCTTGATCATAAAGTGAGGTATGATGAAGAAAAAGTAAACACTATTGGTGATGTGTCAGGTTTGTGCTGAGACATTTTTTGGCGTATTTTGCGCCCAAAAAATTGTCTTAGCCCTCTTCTATATATGTATAAACAGTTGTACACCGAAATGAGGCACAGGTTGCACCAGGCAAGACACATTTGAATGCACCTAAGTTATGTGCCTAAAATATGATATGCAAAGAATACCACCTCCCAGATTTATGACAGGATCATACATTCGGGTACACTCATTTAATGCGCCTTAAAACTGGTGTGGCAGCAACTTTTTCTAACATGTCACCCTATATCTTTTACCTTTGTAATTCCTAATATTTTCTTAAGGTTTAACATTCTGTGAAAAATTAATCAATGACTTAAAACTTGGTAGGCAATATGCTCTTAGGTGGTTTATATCTAAAATGAATCTATCAATAGCCAAAAGGGAACACATATATTGCCAAACTTCAATTCTGAGAATTTATTGTAAAGTTTAATATATTCTTCTTCTTGTAAAACTTATCAAACTGACATTGTTCAGAGTCTTATTCTTAAATTAAAAACACTAACTTAGTAGAATTGGACACAGTCTTATATTGAAGGAATAAAGATGCTAATACATGTACATCATAAAGTAGGATTCTACTCATTGTTAGTTATTCCTGATATGTACCTAATGTTATAGGGGAAATACAAATACTAAAATAAAGAATGGATGAAATGTATTAGTAGATAAAAGACTCTAGACGAGGACATGGCCCAATTATATTAGATTCAAGAAGCAGTTCATATTTCTATCAGTGTTGTGATTCTCACTATTGTCCAGTAGAGGGTAGCCTTGTCATCCAGTCGTCTATTTCAGTAACACTAGAGAATCTGCTCATGTTAGCTGTGTGCTCTCCTCCCCCTGGCTCAGTGATTCACCCTCCCATCGTTTCTCTCACACAAAGAAGAGCTGCTGCTCCGATGAGAGCCCTGTGGAGGTTTCTTTCCTTCAGATGGATTATCTTTTTGGGGATTCGAACAGATAAATTCATGACCCTCATGCAGCTTGGATTACACAGGATCTACATGACAGCAAATATCAAGAGAATCATTTAAGATATGGACATCAGAGGCTTTTGTCAGTGCTGGAAATGGCAAGTAGTCTGCTCCTTTCTCCTTTGTAGCTGGGGCTGGGTCTCTGGGCAGCTCCGTTATTCTATTGTTGAGGAGTCTGAGCCAGGGACATTGGTAGGAAATGTAGCTCAGGATCTGGGGATAAAACGTGCAGAGCTCTCTCAGCGCAGGATACATCTGAGATCTGAGAAATCCCCAAAATATTTCAGTGTAAATCAGGCAAATGGAGGGTTGTCTGTGAAGGACAGGATTGATAGGGAGAGCCTGTGTGGATCTAGTCCCCGCTGTTTACTGCAGATAGAGGTTGTGGCTGAGAATCCTGTGGAGCTTTTCAGTCTAGAAATAGAGATTCTGGATATTAATGATAATTCTCCCACATTCTCATCTGATGATCGCATCATTAAGATAACAGAAATATTTGCAGGTCCTGGTGCTCGATTTGCCTTGGAGATTGCAGAGGATTTAGATGTTGGTGTGAATGGTGTCAGTCAGTATACACTGAATACAAATCCTTATTTCTCGCTGTCTGTGAAGACCCATAAAGATGGAACGCTCATCCCTCAGCTGATGCTGGAGAAGGTTTTAGACAGAGAAGAAAAACAAGAGCATAACCTCATTCTCACAGCTATTGATGGAGGAGAACCAGCCAGATCAGGGACCTGCAGAATAACCATACATGTGCTAGATATTAATGATAATCCTCCAGTCTTTAATCAGTCAGTTTATAAAGTCAGTATTAGGGAAATCTACCATTGGGAACTGTCATATTCACATTGAATGCAACAGATCAGGATGACGGAGCAAATGGGGACATTGAGTTCTCCTTTGATGATCACACATTTAAATCTGCCAAAAAATTATTTGCTTTAAATGAGCAAAATGGAGAGATTTATGTTAATGGACTTGTGGATTTTGAAGAGTTAAATTTCTATGAATTATCCATTAAGGCAGAAGACAAAGGATTTCCCAAATTAGAGGGAAACTGTATAGTTCATGTGCAAGTAGAAGATGTCAATGATAATTCCCCCGAAATAGCATTTTCTACAGTGACTAGTAATATTGCAGAAAATACACCAATAGGAACAGTTGTTGGATTTATTAAATTAAAAGATGAGGATTCAGGAAAAAATGGAGAAGTAATACTGAATGTATCACCAAATGTGCCTTTTAAAATAAGATCTAATCAAAATCGTTATGCATTGGTCACAGATGGGAATCTGGATAGAGAGGAAACCTCCCAATACACTATAGAGCTGACAGCCTCGGATTTAGGGTCTCCTCCTCTATACAGTAAAACAAGCATCACCCTCAGGGTGTCAGATATTAATGATAATGCTCCAGTCTTCACACAGTCTACTTATAATGCTTTCATTAAGGAGAACAGTGACCCAGGGACTCTTCTATGTACAGTATCTGCTACTGACCTAGATGAGGGGGTTAATTCTGATCTGGTTTACTCCATAGTTGAGAGTCAGATTGACGGCTCCTCTGTGTCCTCCTTTGTATACATTCATTCTAGTGATGGGAATATATACGCTCAGCGTTCCTTTGACTATGAGCAGATCCAGGTTTTACAGATCACCATAAAGGTAGAAGACTCAGGATCTCCACAGTTATCTTCCACTGTTCCTTTCTTCATCTTCATTCTGGATACAAATGACAATCCCCCCACTCTGCTGTATCCAGAGCACTCTGAAGACCTCATCGTCCAAGAGAGGATCCCAAAGTCTACAAGTGCTGGATATTTGGTGACAAAGCTGTCCGCAGTGGATCTGGACTCTGGTCACAATGCCTGGTTGGTGTTTACTCTCATTGACCCCATCAATTATTCATCATTCCAAGTGTCTAAACACACAGGAGAGGTGAGAACTGTAAGAGGATTACAGGAAAGTGAGAACATGGAGCAACAACTTGTCATTTCTATCAGTGATCAGGGGAATCCTCCATTATCCACCACAGTGACTGTCCTTGTCAGTATAGCAGATGAGGTTATAGTGGAAAGACCGAAATCTGGGGACTTCCTGACAAATTCCAAACCCCCATCAGATATGACTCTGTATTTGATCATTTCCCTCGTGGCCATCAGCTTAGTGTCACTTGTTACCTTCATGATATTATTGGTCAGATGTCTGAGGAAGGACACTTATGATTACAGCAGTAGTTGTTGTTTTCTTGGTGGATCCCAATCCAAACTCTACACAGATCAGTATCAGCCAGCTCTGTACCTGAACACAGACGGGACCTTAAAATACATGGAGGTCAGGATGGTTCCTCCGGGATCCCAGGGGCAGAGTTACCAAACTAACTTACCTCCAGTCCCAGAGCAACAGGATTTCAGTTTTATGAGGCCCCTGGATTTTCCACAGATAAATGACTCTGTTCAAGACACCACTGCAGCACCAGATACTTCATATCTGCATGCAATCACTGTCACAGACAAGGAGAGAGAATTCAACCTCATGTAGCTGTGCCATTCTTATTCAGTCCTGATATGCTGTTTTATGCTGAAGTACAGGTCGGCTGTTGAGACATATATGTTGTTGTTTTTTCTTTTAATTAAAAAAAAAATCTAAAATATATGTTTGATAGAAAATCTGAGAAATATGAAATGCTAAGTGTAAGCACCAGAAACATACTTTAGCTACTACCTTAGTTTAGTATGTTTACAATACAAAGTGCAAACTAGACTATGTCCACACAAGTATTTCAAGTTAAAATCCATGTGGATTTGAAATACTCATCTAAAACTAATTTATGCACTTAAATATTTCAAATGAAGAATCATTGCCCAGCAGACTGTTCTTATATACTGGTCCACTAGTGATTCCCTTAAGACAAATAGCAACTTTATTTTATGCTGCTGCCTAGAACCTTGATTCTTAAAATATTGTACATCTATCACAGTGGGTGCATGCAGTGCCTTTAGGGGTTACTGTTCGCATGTAGGTGGCATAGCAAATGACAATAACAACCATAGAAGTATATTGATTGTACTTACTCTGTTAAGGGATATTTGAATTAGAAACATTGAGAAGTACTCTTTTAGAACATTATCCAGATCAGATATAAAATCAGCCTACACAGTAGCTCTATACTATACAGATTCACATTAATACTATATATATCACACAAACATAGTAACACTAGACTGTACACATGTAAAGAATGTAGTACTGCTACCATATGTGGTACAGGCATACATATTGCACATTTACATATTTTAGATAAGTACATACTCAGCTCACATATTTTTTACACTAATATATATATATATATATATATATATATATATATATATATAATATATATAATTATTATATATATATATATATATATATATATACTTTAGAAACATTGCACACACTTGTTCACTTATCATATCCAACATTTGTTATGCTAAATGGTTTTGTCTGAGCTCGCTGTGGTGGTTGAGGTGTGGTATTTAGTTATTTATGTTGCTGTACAGTATAATTCTATCGACTTAGTAGTAGTGACAGTGTGAATGTTTTGAATGAGTTTATTTTAAACTACTGAGGTTGGTTTTGTCTATCATCATGTGTAAACTATAAAACTTATATGTCATGCCTTCTACTTATTCACCGATGTATTACTTACACTATGCTCTGGTATGTACTTATGCATATGAACCTCAAATGAAATTCATATAGACCACTCAAAAAAAGTTAGGGATATTTGGCTTTTGATTGAAATTTCAGGATGAACATAAACATTTTTAAATCAACTAAAAGAGACCATCTCTTAACTTTAGAATGCAAATTTCCAACTGTTCATTGTTTCAGGAATTTTTGCACAACTTGCTGATCTTTAACAAGAAGTCTAATGGCAAACTTCACATCAGGTGTTTGATCCCTGACTCACATTACATTTAGGGGAAAAAAAAAATCTGAATTGGGATTTAAACAATCCTCCTCATCATGCTGTTCACATTTTGACATAATGAGAATAAGATGACACCTGAGAATTGATCAACAGTACCTTGCCATTGGTATTGATTGGGGTCCAGGATCAGTTTGCAATTAAGCAAGTATCCTGTGATTCTTTGATTTCTGCTACTGCTTTATAGCATACATTATTTCTGAAATCAATTAAAGTACACTGTGATGCAGTACTTATGTATCTGCAAAAGCAACAGGGAATTCTATCTCTCTAATGTAAAACTTAAAATTAGTGAATGTGAAATGAGCTTTATGTATATTTGTGTATGTGTAGATTTTGATATCTATACTCTTAGACTATGTTCACACGGCTTAAAATTGGATGTATTTCAGTCCGTAATTATGCGCCGGAGTGCGCAAATTACGGATGGAATACGTCCTAGTCATTACGGTAATCCACAGTTCTCATAGAGACCTATGGATTACGTCTCCTCTCCTGGCTCGGCGACTACGCCGAGGGGGGAGATAAGTGACATGGGAATTACCAGCGGCGTATACGCACCGCTGGTAATGATTGTCTATGGGCCGGCGAAGTGCCGGCCCCCTGCTCCCGTCCCCGCTCCTGCTCGGCCCCTGGCCACACGGCGTAATTGCGGGGCGTAATTACGCCCTGCAAATAAGCCGTGTGAACCTAGCCTAAGGGTGACATGCATGAACAGGGCTGTGGGAGTTCTCTGGCTTTGCGCCAAGAAATCTGTTGTAGCCCTGTCCAACAGGTGCCCAATGCCAAAATCTGGCACATGCTTCGACAGACCCGGCTCTTTTGTATGCACCAATCCTATCATCCTACATTCTACAATCCTACAATCCATACCAATTTAATGTGGCGAGGCTGAGACAAATTTGGGTGAAATTACTCTATGGGGCGACATGTTTGATTTTTTAGAATACGTCTGATTTATGATCCCGCTCTACTGCAGGTCATAAATCAGGAACATTCTAGATCATAAATTTCAATTCTGGCTCAGGTAAAACAGTTTGAAAGTGCTCTACCTGTTCCAGCAGTAATGCACCTAGAATTGCCGTACTAAAGATATAAATCTATAGCTTCGTACGGTTCTAGTGCACCCTGCCTCCCGCACGCCCCCCTGAAATCAGGCACATTACAAAGTGCTGCGGGTGCTCTTTAATGCACCTGATACTGGGGTATGGGCAACTTTAAACTATAGCGAACAGGGCTGCGCTTGATGTCGGGCTGAAAAGATGCCAGATTCCTGGAGCAGCCCTGTTCAAACATGCCGCCCTGTATGTCACTTTGTGGCACATACAGTAAATGTGTTTCAATACGGCACACATTTATACATTTATAAAGTGCTGTGAGAGACTTTCGTACATACGGACAAATGCTACATTAACTTACTGAGAAGTAAAAGTGTCGAGGCGGCGTCACTTTTCAGTCCTTTCCCCCCTTAAAGTTTACCAAGAGGGCCTAGATACATTTTCAGTCTAAAAATCACAGCCCTGCTCTGTCAATGCCTTGTTAGAAATGTACCAGTTCTTAATAATGATGGAAGGTTAGAACTTTTTCAATATGTGTAGCTATTGACGACCAAAAGATTAATTCAAGAAAAATGAATGAGGAATGAAAGAGGTTATCTAGTTTAGAAAACTTATTTTCATATATACTTCATTTGCAATTTGGGTTCATGCCCTCCATAATATCAATGTAAATAGACAATGTGATATTCTGTGTTACTCTGCTCATCTGATGTTATGTATTATTAGTAGTAATAGTCTATATCAGTTGTTTTTCATAAAATACATACGTTCTCTTAGCATTATGTGATTATTTTCTTATAAGTTTATTTGGATTAATATTGTTATAAATCTATACTTGAACTATTTTAGTTGTTTGAATTTGGATTTTATACATTTTATTTCAATCTACTGGTATAAGTAATTCATAGTATTGTCCAGTAGAGGGTAGCCTTGTCATCCAGTCGTCTATTTCAGTAATACTAGAGAATCTGCTCATGTCAGCTGTGTGCTCTCCTCCCCCTGGCTCAGTGATTCACCCTCCCATCGTTTCTCTCACACAAAGAAGAGCTGCTGCTCCGATGAGAGCCCTGTGGAGGTTTCTTTCCCAGTGGGTTATCTTTTTGGGATTCGACGATAATTTATGACCCAGCAGCTTGGATTACCGGATCTAATGAACAATACAAGAGAACATTGAAGGGGGGGGGAAAGATTTGGGGGGGAAAAAAATTTGTTTTTTCTTTGGGGGGTGGGGTGGTTTGGGGGAGGTAATTAAAATTTTTTAGGATTTTAGGGGGAATTGGTGGAAATTTTAGGTTGGGGTAAAAGTGAGAGCTTCCCCAAGGCAGGTACATTGAGATCTGAGAATCCCCCAAAAAAAATTTTGTGAAAAAAGGGGAAATGGAGGGTTGTTGTAAGGGCAGGATTGTAGGGAGAGCCCGTGTGGATCTAGTCCCCCCCTGTTTTTCTGCAGATAGAGGTTGTGGGTGAGAATCCGTGGGCTTTTTATTTTGAAATGAGATTCTGGATATTAATGATAATTTCCTATATTTTCAGTTAAATCATCATATATTAATTACGAGGGTTTTAAAAACCCCGGTGCCAATTTGATTTAGAAATTGCAAAAGACTTAGATGTTGGTGTGAATGGCGTCAGTCAGTATACACTGAATACAAATCCTTATTTCTCACTGTCTGTGAAGAGTCGTAAGGATGGAACGCTCATCCCTCAGCTGATGCTGGAAAAAACCTTAGATAGAGAAGAAACACCAGAGCACAATCTGGTTCTTACTGCTATGGATGACGGAGAACCAGTCAGATCAGGGACCTGTCATATAACCATAACTGTGCTAGATATTAATGATAATCCTCCAGTCTTTAGTCAGTCAGTGTATAAGACCACTTTGAAGGAGAATCTCCCACTAAATACTGTTATATTAACTTTAAATGCAACAGATCTGGATGAAGGAGCAAATGGGGGGATTCAGTATTACTTCGGGGGTCACACATCTGAATCTGCCAGAGCAATATTTGATTTAAATCAAAACAGTGGAGAAATCTTTCTAATAGGAGCTGTCGATTTTGAGGATCTGAATTTTCACGAACTGGCAATCAGAGCTGTTGACAAAGGATTGCCAAAGCTCATAGGGAACTGCCTAGTACTGAATAAAGATTTTTAAATGACAATGCCCCAGAGATTTATTTCACCTCAATGACAAATGATATCCCAGAAAATGCTCCAGTGGGGACAGTTGTTGGATTTTTTTAATGAAAAAGAGAGGATTCAGGAAAGAAGGAGGGGTAAAAGTGTATCACCAATGTGCCTTTTAAATAAGATCAATCAAAATTTTTTTGATTGTTCACAGAGGGAAAACTGGATAGAGAGGAAACCCCAATACAAAAGAGAAAAACCCCCTTGACCGGGGTTTCCCTCCTCTATACGAAAAACAAGCATCACCCCTGGTCGAAAATTTTTGAAATGCTCCAGTTTCACACAGTTATTATAATGCTTTCTTAAGGGAAAACAGTGACCCAGGAAACTTTTTATGTACAGTATCTGCTACTGACCTAAGGGGGGGGTTTTAATTTTGATGGGGTTTACTCCATAGTTGAGGCAGATTGAGGGCCCTCTGTGCCTCTTTTGTAAACTTTCATTCTAAGAGGGAAATTTACGCTCAGCGTTCCTTTGATAAAGCAGACCCAGGTTTTACAGTCACCATAAAGGTGAAGCTCGGACCCCCAATTTTATCTCCCTGTTGTCTCATTTTCATTCTGGATAAAATGACAATCCACCCACTTCTGTACCAGAGCCTTTAAACCTCTTCCAAGAGAGGCCCCAAAGTTACAAGTGCTGGATATTTGGTGACAAAGCTGTCCGCAGTGAGATCTGGACTCTGGTCACAATGCTGGTTGGTGTTTTACTCTCATTGACCCATCAATATTCATCATTCCAAGTGTCTAAACACACAGGAGAGGTGAGAACTGTAAGAGGATTACAGGAAAGTGAGAACATGGAGCAACAACTTGTCATTTCTATCAGTGATCAGGGGAATCCTCCATTATCTACCACAGTGACTGTCCTTGTCAGTATAGCAGATGAGGTTATAGTGGAAAATACAAAATCTCATGATTTTGTCTCCAATTCTAAGACATCATCAGATGTCACATTATATTTGATCATTTCTTTAGTGGCCATCAGTGTGGTTTCTCTTATCACATTTATTATTCTACTTGTGAAATGTTTCAGAAGGGACGATAGTGAAGGCTTTAGTAGTTGCTGTTTTCTAGAGAAGCATCCAACCAAAACCTTTGCAGATCAGTATCAGCCAGCTCTGTACCTGAACACAGACGGAACATTAAAGTATATGGAGGTGCGGATGGTCCCTCCTGAACCTCAGGGACAATGTTATACAGCTTGTTTTCCCCAGGCAAATGATAAACTGGATTTCAGTTCTATTCAGCCACTCAATTTTTCTCAGTTAAAAGACATGACTGGGGAGACTGATTCTACATCTGACTTGCTAAGTGGAAACCAGGTGAGATCATAACACTCCAATTTTAGTATGTAATCTCATAAAAAGGACCTGAAAATGATTGATAAAGAATATTTATAGACATTTTAATCATTTTTCTTGTTTCCATTGTAATTTAGACATTCCCTTTGCAGTTTCTACTTTCTCAGCATGATGATTTCAAGTAAAAAAGTACAAGTAAATGCTCCAGAAGCTCTATCTATTCAAATGAGTTTTTATGCTTGTTGAAGTCCTTTCACTTATCAATTTTATACAGTTTTGAAGGTTTGCATACCCATGTGTTCATGGTGTGCATGGTGTAATCTCTATAATATTTTTATTTTGTGATATATCTCTCTTCTCTAGCATATGACTGGGTACTCCCCTACCAACTTAGCACCCTCCCCCCATCTTATGTCTGAGTGTATTTGTACTTGTTCCCAGCGATTTTCCCTATGCTACCATAGAGGTAGATATATAATAGGGCTACAGTTAGGCAAGGGTGTCAATTAAAGGGGTTTTGCCACAAAGTAAAATTGATGTGGGAAGCCTGTAAATGAAATAACAAACATTTTCACCATTCATTATTAAAAAAAAATCTGCACCGTTTTTGTTTTAGCTGCTCCTTTAGTGATCCATTGTTTATGCTCATCTCCAGGGGATACGACCAGTCCTGGTCGCACATGCTCAGACATCACCTCTCCTCTCAGGCAGCTACTGAGTGTTCAAACCCCAGGTGCTGTCACTCTACTCCTGTCCTCTCTACTCCTTAGTAATTAGTCCAAAAGTGCAAATAAATAAAAAAGAAACCTTAATGAGGTATGTGCATTGATAAAGAGAAAAAAAAAAAAAACAGGTTTGGTTCCTGCAGTGATATGAACCTAGGACCCTTGTGTCTGGAGGCAAAAACTTTACCTCTCAGCTACTCACAATGCTTTACATAAACAGACCTTTCTTTGACTACAGAGAGGAAAGGCATGGTGATGTCATCTTGCTGGGTCACATGATATGCAATTCAGACAAATCACACACGCCCCCTTCTGTGCACACAGAGTTGAAGAGCTGGTAGCAAGAGGTATGAAATGAGATCATGGAAAAACCCCTTTAAGGTCCCCCATATTGATGCCAGTGCTTCTTTTCATGGCAGGTTTGGTCTCCCTATGGGTTCAACCTAGGATCATTAATAGGGCTTACATGAGTGATGTGAGTTTTAGGGAAATTATTAAAGGTTGTTTTTAAAACTGTATGTGTAAGGTACATGGATTGTATTTTTGTTTTAGATTTTAGTCTATATTTTCTATGTCCTGGGGCCAGGGTGGATACTTTTTCCATGCTAATATGAGTTAAGTTCTAATATTCATGATAAAAAAGGTGTTGATCAGTAATTTTAATGTAATAATAATAATAATAATAATAATAATATTAATTATTATTATTATTATTATTATTATTATTATTATTATTATTATTATTATTGTTATTATTATTATTAGTAGTAGTAGCAGCTTCATAATGTATGTATTTATTTATATATATTGACAGTTTTCAGGCTTATAAAGCATTACAAAATATGTTATTATGAAGTCAAATGTTCATCCTTTGTTGTTTTTGAACTATGTCAGATTTATCAAAGTCTTCCCCAATATAAATTTGCTGCCAGAAATCACATGGTTGATGGACGATAATTAAGAAAGGCCAAGTGTATAAATTTATACCTCACTCTTTTCAAATTGATCGCCTGGCTCTATAGTTAATTATAAAGCAGGGGAAAATGAGAATGAATACTTTTCAGTAATTTATATATTCACATTTATGTTATGCTTTGGTCCAATTTTTATCTAATATATTTTTACATGTGCATATAAGAAACATAAAGAGATCAAAACAACAAGGACACCCCAATATAATGTATCTGTTTATTGGTAAACAAAGGATACCACATGAATAGAAGGTTATAACAGATCACACTATTTTAGTCCAACTCTACAGTGCAATCGAAAACATGTACATAGAATTATATATGAGATAAAAATCATACAGAATTAGTTAAAGCTAGGAATTAGAAACTACACTCCTCCATGTAATATTATAATAATTTAGTACAATTAATCTTGATAGAGTGAAAAGTACTATACTTATAATGAACAGGTAATACTACAATGTGACATACATTGAAAAAATAAAAAAAAAATTGAGTAAAAAATGTATAAAAGGTTTCAGATGGACATACTACTGTGACAGGAAATATTATGAAAAAGATTGAAAGGTTAGATCTGGGACCATTTGGCTGTATTCGGTAGAAATCAGAAAGGGACACGGATATGTCAATCCGTCACTACTACAGTCTCAGTATTTTGGCCTACAACTAAATACGTATAAACTTATTGAGGGTCAATACATAGATCTCTCCCATGATGTATTTATATCCAGGACTGTATCCAGAACCAGAGGGCATCCTCTATGTCTAGAGGAGAGAAAGGACCACATGTATGAAAATTTTCTAGGTCTAAAACTCACTTTGTTGCCCATAGCAGCCAAACAGAGCGCCCCTTTCATTTTTCCAGAGCACTATATGAAATGAGAGGGGCGCTCTGATTGGCTGCTTTGGCCAACAAAGTGAATTTTAGACCTTGACAGTTTTGACATGTGGCCCAAAGCTTCTACTCAGGCATAAAACGGAATATTTATTGTTTTAGCAATGACACAGTGGAACTCTCTGCCAGAGGAACTTATCATGAATTTGCTAAAAGAGTTCAGAAAGGTTCTAGATACATTTCTACATTATAATTATATTACAAGTTATAGGAAATAGATGTCTGAAGAAAGGTCATGAATCCAGAGATATATTTGTTCCAGTAGTCTTACTGGAGTTGGAAAGAAATGTATTCACTAAAATAAAGATAATTGGCTTCTGCTTTATATAGTTATCTTCCTTTGGATCAACACTGCAGGAAAATAGGCTGAACTGGCTTTTTTAACCAGCTCCAGGCCAGCTTGTTTACCCTCTTCCTGACCAGACACATGATTTGAAATTGTAATATTTTTATTATTTTTTAAACTTATAATTTTTTTTTTGTAGGATCCTTGACAACTTAGGGTCTTAATCGCTTGTATACCCTTCTTCATTATGTAAATAATGCCAAAAGATGTACCAAGAGGACAGTTCTAGTGGCAGGTTCTTGGGCACGAAGTAATAGAACTGTTAACATGACGACTATGGAAGCCTTCATTAGGCTTTTAGCTGTCATGGTAACTGATTGACATTGGGGCCGATCTGATGAACTAGAGGCTTATTTATTTATATACCGCAGCCGCGATTTTTGTCACAACGTGTAAATGGATAAATAGTAGGGATTAGATCTCTAATGCCTGATGTTAGTGTCGAGTGTCAGCTGTAATAATCAGCCAGCACCCAACATCTATGGATTGGACTCAGTGTGCAAACCTGCTCCATAGCTCCTTACCGACAATAGGATGTACCCATATATCTATTGTCGGTAAGTTGTCAATTTAACAGAATATTGTATGTTATGCATCATTCACATACAGAGGTAAAATCTACGTATAATAATGAAAGGTCTGGATTTTAAAAACCAGAAGAACCGTAAATTAGCCCCAATAAATTACAATTTGACTGATGAGCCAGTGGATCCACTGGTACATCTGTGGCTTAACTGACATGTAAACATACATTACTGTTAAGTAACATTGTATCATGAAGCATAATCTACAGAACTCTTAAATAAGGGAAAAATAAACTTTTATAGGTCTCTACAGGTCCATGACATCTGCCAGAAATAGTTGGGGTCTGTGTGAAAGTAGATTTAAACGGGTTTTGCCACCAACGTTAGGATATGCCATTATTGTCTGATAGGTGCGGGTCCCAACTCTGGGGCCCGCACCTATCTCAGGAACGGGCCCCGAATCTCTCCGTGCAGACTGGAGAGTTGGTCGCGCTTGCGCAGTCATTCTCCATTCTGTTCTATGAGAATTCAGAGCAGAGCCGAACACCGCTCGGCTGTATTAAAAAATCCAATAGAATACAATCGAGAGTGACTGCGTAAGTGTGGCCAGCTCTCCAGCCGATGCTGTGAGTGGCGGACAAATTCCCCATTCGCGACAAAACCCCTCTAACATAGCTGTCATGGCTTCATTAAGAAAAGAAGCCATGGTTTTAGTATAAGTACAGCTTGGAAACAGTAAATCCATAATCAGTTTCCTTTCCACAGGTTTCAAGTGCTACAAAATAGTTTATGATACTTGTACCAGCTCTTGCAAATGATATTAACAGAAATGTTAGCTACATACTTTCATCTTTCATCAGTATTACTTTACTCAGTTACACATTTGCAGTTATTCTCTCTCTTTTTTGTGATCAATTTCATTTAATTATTTCGATATGTAAAAGCAGATAGGCTTCCTATAAACGAATCAACAATTTCGTATGTTAGTTATGTTATGAATTTGAAAGGAAAGTTGAATTTGTAGCTCTATTTGTAGATTTATTTGTAGTTATTCTCTCTCATTCTAGTTGAATATCTATTCTTCTTTGGAGAACAATTTCTTTGAATTATTTAGATAGATAAAAATAGATAGGCTTCGCTTCTTATACATATTTCAATCATTTCATATGTTAGTCATACTGTTGTGAACTGAAAAGAAAATCTGAATTTGTAGTTCTCATATTCAGCCAGCAGAGGACAGACTAGTCATCTGATAGAATTTTAGTTTCACCACTGTATCTGTTCATTCTGCATCACCACTCTCCTCCCCCTGGCTCAGTGATTCACCCCCCATCTTTTCTTGCACACACAAAGAAGAGCTGTTGCAACAATGACAGACCAGAGGACATTATGGATGAAAGATACAGGATTTATTCCATGAGAAAAGGATTTATACCAATAATCAAACATTGATGGGAACAGTAAAAAGGGATTTTGTTTGGAATTTATACAATCAGGACTTAAGATATGGACTACCAAAGATCTTCAAAGGCTTGGGCACGGCAAGTAATCTGCTCCTTTCTCCTTTGTAGCTGGGGCTGGGTCTCTGGGCAGCTCCGTTATTCTATTGCTGAAGAGTCAGATCCAGGGACTGTTGTGGGGAATATTGCTCAGGATCTGGGGATAAATCGTGTAGATTTGGATCAGCGCAGACTTTATTTGGGGACAGAAGCAGGCAGCAGATATTTGATTATTGACCAGAATAGATTTCTCCTTGTAAGACAAAGAATTGATAGAGAAGAGCTTTGTGGATCTATTGTGAGCTGTGTGTTGCAAGTAGAGATTGTGGTGGAAGATCCTCTAGAGCTGTTTAATCTGGATATAACAATATTGGACATCAATGATAATGCCCCAGTGTTTCCAATTGATAAACAAGAAATAAGAATTATAGAACAGCTTTCTAGCCCTGGTGCACGATTACCATTAGAAACAGCCCAAGACCCTGATGTGGGTGTAAATAGCATAAACCAGTATAAACTGAACACAAATCCATACTTTGCTCTGTCGGTCACCAACCATAATGATGGACTGATTATTCCTGAACTGGTGTTACAAAAGATTCTAGATAGGGAAGAAAAGAAACAGCACAGGCTTCTCCTTACTGCTTTGGATGGTGGAGAAAAGCCTCATTCAGGAACATTGCAGATCACAGTCACCGTATATGATATTAATGACAATGCACCAGTATTTTCCCAATCAGTTTATAACATCCAGGTCTTGGAAAATCTGTCTCTAAAATCAGTTATTATGAAACTGAATGCAACAGATTTAGATGAAGAACGCAATGGGGAGATCGAATATTCATTTCATCGCAATACTCTAGATGCAGCAAGGAAAATATTTGATTTAAACCCACAAAGCGGTGAAATATTCATTAAAGGAAATGTAAACTATGAAGAAGCTCATCATTATGAATTGTCCATAAGGGCAGTTGATAAAGGTGTCCCAGAAATGGAAGGTCGATGTGCCATACAAATTGAAATAGTGGATGTGAATGATAACACCCCAGAAATTATATTTACATCCAGTTCTAGTACAGTTTCAGAAAATGTTCAAGAAGGAACTGTAATTGGATTAATAACAGTCAGGGACAAGGATTCAGGAAAAAATGGAGAGACTAAACTAGAAGTGTCCTCAGACTTGCCCTTTATATGCCAGCCCCTGTCCCAGCGTTATGCTCTGGTCACTAGTGGACATCTGGACAGGGAGAAGCGCTCACAATATACTATTACACTGACGGCATCTGATCTGGGTTCTCCGTCTCTCAGCAGCCAGATTACAATCAGCCTTAATATCTCTGATGTTAATGATAATCCTCCAGCATTCTACACAATGTCTACAACGCTTCATAGCAGAAAACAATGAGGCTGGCAGACTGTTATGTACAGTATCTGCTGTAGACCCGGATGAGGGAGCTAATGCAAACCTCATCTACTCCATCGCTGAGAGCCACATCCATGGATCTCCAGTCTCTTCATTCGTCTACATTAACTCTGACTCCGGGAATATTTATGCACAAAGGTCTTTTGACTATGAACAATTCCAGGTTCTGCAGATCACAGCAAGGGTGGAAGATTCTGGATCTCCAAAATTATCCTCCAATGTTTCTGTCTTCATCTTTATCCTGGATACAAATGACAACTCTCCCACTATCTTATACCCAGAGAGTACAGGGGAGAGCATTGCTCAGGAGAGCATTCCAAGCTCTGCGGCCGCTGGTTACTTAGTCAGTAAGGTGTCTGCAGTGGATGTAGATTCTGGGCAAATGCCTGGCTCCTCTATAGTCTTGTTCAGTCTGCCAGTCTGCTTTATCCACATCTCTGAATACACAGGAGAAATCAGGACTCTGCGAGGTTACATGAGGCCGATAACACGGAGCATCGCCTTGTGATTGCAGTCAGTGACCATGGGGAGCCTTCTATGACAACTACAGCTACCATCATTGTGAATATATTAGACACTGTTGCTCAAGAAAATCCCAAATCTCAAGACTTTCTTACAAATGCCAAATCTACTCCAGACCTGACTCTGTATCTTATTGTCTCTCTTGTGGCCATCAGTGCAGTTTTTCTGGTCACATTTACTATATTACTTGTCAGGTGCCTTAGAAGGAATTATGATTCTGGCTGTGGATTCTGTTTTACTGACAGATCCCTTTCTTCATCCTATATGGATCAGTACAAACCAACCCTTTACCTGAACACAGATGGGACATTAAAGTACATGGAGGTGCGGATGGCTCCACCAGATCCACCATCACAGTGTTACCCTGGATGTTTTCCTGCAGTTGAGGTTGCTGATATTGCATTTACAAACCCTTCTGATTTTTCTCAGTTTTCTGACATATGTAGGGAAACTACAGCAGTCACAGGCTCAGACATGGGAAAAGAACAAAACCAGGTGAGGTGACATTATTAATTTCCCCCAATGCTCATTTATCAATTTTTGTAGGTGGATTTTAATTAGGAACCAGTATCATCATCATTATGCCTCTTAATTAATATTGATGGTGATGTGTAGCTTTGTACATATCTACTGAATATGTCTGGCTTCTGTACCTATTTGAGTAATCATACAGACTATGGCAGTATGAACATGGTTTTGTACTAAGGGCGACATGCATGATTTTTGGCACCCAATTTTTTTGCGCATAATAGTAGTGTAGACTGCGCCTGAATCTGTGAACCTGTTCTACTGTGGGTCATAAATCAGGCACAGATTCTAGCACAAAAAAGAACAATTCAGGCTCAGGTAAAGCACTTTTAAAGTGGTTTACCTGTTCCAGCAGTAATGCACCGGGTTTTGCCGAACTGAAGCTATAGATGTGTAGCTTTGTACGGTTGTAGTGCAACACGCCTCCAGCAAGCTCCCTGATCTCTGCCACGGGCGCTTTGTATTGCGCCTGATATTGGAGTGCGCCTGATTTAAAATAAAGTGGACGAGGCTCCACTAGTTCTCAGGCTGGAAAGACGCCAGACATGTCACCCTAAGTTTCTTATTCACATTTTCTAATTTGATTTGTAAATATTCGCTTTTTTAATAACAGAAAAAGGAGACAACTATAGGAGATGAAAATATGTGGAGCAGAGTTGTTAGCTGAAGTTTATTTTTACCTAAAGGCCTTGTGCACATGAAAGAGTGATGTGCAAGGAACCTTTAGGCCGTGTTCACACGGCTTATTCCCGACGGATTTGTGAGCCGTATTGAGCTCACAAATCCGCCGTGAATAAGGGGCGGGACGGGGGCGGGGCCGGAGCACGGCGGGGGCGCCGCTCCCGGACCCATAGACAATGCATTGTTTACGGCGCATACGCGACGTAAATAATGTGCATGTCAGTTCTCCCCGCCCGGCGGATTCGTCGAGCGGGGAGGAGCGAACGGAATCCACTGTTCTCTATGAGAGCAGTGGATTACCGTAATGACAGGGACGGATTGGCGCCGTACTGCAGCGCAAATCCGTCGCGGAGTACGGCGCCAATCTGTGCCCAAATAAGCCGCGTGAACGAGGCCTTAAGGTGGCTGAAAAACATTGTCTTTAATGTCCTTAAATGTTATTTAATTTCCTATTGTATATAACATCTAACCAAGCATGGCACATTTTATTTTATAACCTATCTTTGAAATCTATAGAAAAATTACCATTTGCCTCCAGATAAAATTAGGTATCCTATGGGTTCCTAATATAGGTTCTGTGCAGAGCTTGTAAAGAAAATATACTTGTCCTTGTTTCTGAGTCCAAAGCCTATGTACTACAATCTGTTTCATATATCTTAACACATACTAGGGACTAATCCAGTTGTAAATGCGTTCATTCTGCTTAGAGTACTTTTCATTTTTATTAGCAAATGTTTAGCTTTGATGAGCATTCATGTTTTATCGCACTATCTTTGTATGGTCTAGGTCTTGACCATAATCTATTATCTACTGTATAAATACAGGTACTAAGATCTAATGTATATAATGTAAATTCACTTTACCAGTACGTACTCTATGACTATTTTCTATTTTACCCACTTAAAATATCTATTTTATATTCTATTTTGTAAGTTATTACTGAGGAATGGAGGTTCATTTGAGTATCCGTGCTATATGTATTTACATACTGTTATATTTCTGGGATAACTTTCTTACTAAAGAGATTTTCTCTGGATTCCAACATCTTTCTAAAATATAACTGTGCCAGGTGATTTACCTTTAAGATTTCTTGTGACCTCTTGTAACATCTTATTTTATAGTCCTGCATAATGACATGTGAACCAAGTAAACGCAGTATGGTCATTGTTGTCAACTGTTCAAACACTCCTGGATAGTCTGTAAATGTAGAACACCTTTCCTACAGTGTCCATCTTTTGAAGTTGCATAGGTTGTGATAGCAACTGTAATTATTAATTTACTGCTCAGAGAAAGTGATGTTAATATATATATATATATAGATATATATATATATATATATATATATAATATTATATATATATATATATATATATATATATATCAGCAAACTAAGCTATAGCAATATACTACTTGTCGTCTTTATTATTTAGTTTTTTTCCAGTCTTTCGGTAAATGTTGGTTTTGTAGTTTTCAATATCCCTTAAGGCTCTGTCCACACAATGAGTGTTTCAAACTGGAATCCAGGTGGATTCCATCTTGAAGTGCTCGGCTGAAACTGAATGTAAATCATCACCATTGACCTCAATAGAAAAGGCGGACTGTAGTTTACATAAAACGTGTTTTCTCAGTCAGTTTTTAAAAGTAAAAAAAACTTAGCAAATGTTCATTCTTGCGTCGGATTGCACGTGTGGACTGTGTCCAAAACGACATACAAATGTTTTGGACACAGATCGGTGTACAAAACCCCATAGACATTAATGGGACTTGTTTTCTGATTGTAAATCCACTGCAATCCACCGGAAAAAAAACAACCAAAAATCCACATGAAATACTCATTGAAAACCGCATTGTGCATCACCGTTTCAACGATAGAATCTGACAAGTAAATTTTGCTGGTTGTGTGGACATACCCTAAACCTTATGAGTGAAGGAATTGCTTATACTTTAAGAATAAAAACTGCAGTAAAACTACAAGTTAGTAGATGATATTTTTTCAAGAAATATTTTAAGACACTTAAGGTTTTCAACCACACAGAAAGTTTTTTCTAAAGCTCATATAAATTAATTTGAGATGTAGACATTCTGATCTCATCATATTTACTTTATTCATTTAAATTTATTCATAGTAAGTCATATAAAATGACCTTTCATTTAAAGGGGTTGATGGCAGATTATTAGGATATGCCGTCAAAGTCTAATTGGTTGGGTTTGACCATTGCTATTCCTACTAGAAAGAAGTACCAGCTTTGCTAAATAGCATCTCCCCACTTAGTCTCCTGTCTGCTCCACTTGGCTTTTGTCCGAGACCAAATATGATAGAAAAAAGTGTGAACACAGCTCACCAGATACTTCGGGAAAAGCAGGGTACATGAATCCTCCTGTTCAGGGCACGGTGCAATGGGAATCATCCGGCTGGAGATGAAATGGTGAATACAAGGAAAACTGTAGTAATCCAGCACTCGTACACGCAGTACACGAGACCAAATAGTCAACTGTTGAATATAATGGGAAAAAAATGTTGAGTATAATGTGACAATCCTATAGCTTTGAGCTAAACGTGAGTGGTGCCAACAGAAGACAATGTGGCAAGGCATGCTCCTGGTGCCACATTGCTTGATTACTTATTGAGCTGTATGTCATCAATTTGTCTGATGAGAAGTACTCTTTCAGATTCCTCTCTGTTTCTAAATGCCGGATCAAAAGATGCACTTGTGTCTCTCTTCGCTATCTGTTCTTCTTCCTTATATTTAACTACATTGTATGTTGATTTTTATATTACAGTTCTCTGCTTTACTAATAATAAAATCAAAATTTGTTTCTAACTTTATTATAATTGTTAAAATCTAAAAAAAAATAAAGTACATTGATAGAAAAAAGAAAAGGGTTGAAATATTTAATAATACATAAAGAAGAAAGATAAATCTAGTCAAAGGAATCTATCCTAGTGAGATCTTATAGCTAAGAAAATATCTGCAAATACAATTCCACCAAATTTATTCACATGTTTTCAATTTAAGTGCTGATCCATGTTAAACTAGTCAACAAAGTCAAACAATACTTCAGTAGTCAATAAACAACTGCTTAGACATTTAAAGGTATTTATGTATTAAGTGTAGGAGATAAACCACACAAAGAAGAAAAGCATATGAAGTCCATGCAGATGATCAGGTTTGAACTCACGACTGCTATACTATAAGGCAACACTGTTATTAACTGAACCACCAGGTGTGAACAGATATAAACCTGATCTAAGGCATCTGCATGGACTTAGTATGCTTTTCTGTTTGTGTGGTTTTCTCCTACACCTTATAATCATACATATAGGTTAGTTTGGAATTTAGATTGTGAGTCCCATTTTTAATTGGAGCATTGACCAATATGAGTGATAACTGAATAATAAAATAACTACCTTTTTAATGTCTAAGCAGCTGTTTCTTGCATAAATTGCATACAAATCATTATCTCCAAGAAAAAGAAAAGTAACATTTAGATAAATAATAAAATTATTTATTATACTAAATATCATTGTGTTTGAATGATGCTTTATATAAATAGTCCAGCATACCTGTCGGGAGTGAGCAAATGATAATAAAACCTTCTGTTATACATGGGAATATTTGTTGGACCAAAAATAATCAGAATGCCAATTATGTATTGATTTTTACATTTTTATTAGTGTGAGTTTCAAAACACATGGTAATAAAACAAGTAAAATTAAAAGAACTCAATTGTTACACAACAAAATATAACAGTATATAAAAGGCAGGCAAGAGGTTCTGAGCAAATCAAGTTTTAGAATGAATATCTTCTACATTTTAATATATATATATTTTATATATATATATTATATATTATATATATTATATATATATATATATATATATATATATATATATATGCATGTGGACAGATATAATTGTAATTATTATTATTGACCAGAAGAGGGCAGGCATGTCATCCAAATTTCAAGCCTACAGCATTCAATCTCCTCATATGAGCTGTGCGCTCTCCTCCCCCTGGCTCAGTGATTCACCCTCCCATCGTTTCTTTCACACAAAGAAGAGCTGCTGCTCCGATGAGAGCCCTGTGGAGGATTTCAATGCAGGCAAACCAGGATTTCCCCTTCATTGGATTTATATTTTTGCTGCTCACACACTGGATTGATGGGATGATGATTATTTGCTACAGATTTTAGAAGAAGGATTTAAGATATGGACAATCAGAGCTTTGTAAAGCTTGGAAATGGCAAGTAGCTTTCTCCCTTCTCCTTTGTACGTGGGGCTGGGTCTGCTGGGCAGCTGCGTTATTCTATTGCTGAGGAGTCTCATCCAGGGACTGTTGTGGGGAATGTCGCTCAGGATCTGGGGGTGAATCTGGCTGATATTAATAGAAGAAGACTGAGTTTGGGATCAGAGGGAAGCAGCAGATTATTCTCCATAGAGCAGAAGAATGGAGCTCTGGTTGTATATGAGAGGATTGATAGGGAGAGCCTGTGTGGACCCAGCCTGAGCTGTTTGCTGCATTTAGAGGTTGTGGCTGAGAACCCTCTGGAGCTGCACAGCCTGGAAATAGAGGTTTTGGATATAAATGATAATTCACCACTTTTTTCTGTTTCTGATCAAGTTATTAAAATTACAGAACAATTTACAAGCCCAGGAGTTCAATTTCCATTAGAAACTGCTACTGATTTAGATGTTGGGAAAAATGGTGTTACACAATATAGACTGAATCAAAATCCATATTTTTCTTTATTAGAAAAGAAACGCAATGATGGAACCCTTATTGCTGAATTAGTGCTGGAAAAAATTCTAGACAGAGAAGAAATAGCGGAGCATAAGCTTATTCTCACTGCTATAGATGGGGGAGAACCAGCCAGATCTGGATCCACGCAGATAACAGTCATTGTGTCAGATATTAATGACAATCCTCCTGTTTTCCAGCAGTTAAGCTATAAGGTAGAAGTGTTAGAAAATATTTTACCAAAAACAGTCATTATAAAACTAAACGCCACAGATGTGGATGAAGGAGTAAATGGTGACATGTTCTATTCCTTTGATCATCATACATTGCAATCTGCAAAAGAAATATTTGATATAAATTCACAAACCGGTGAGATTTGTGTAAAAGGATCTGTGGATTTTGAGGTATCAAAATCATACGAATTATTTGTTAAGGCAGTAGACAAAGGATCCCCTAAGCTAGAGGGACGATGTGTTGTTCAAGTTGATGTAAGAGATGTAAATGATAACACCCCAGAAATAATTTTTAATTCAAAAAATAATGTGGTTCCTGAAAATGCCCCCATAGGAACTGTAGTAGGATTTATCACAGTCAGAGACAAGGATTCTGGCAAAAATGGGGAAATTAGACTGGATGTATCCCCAGGTTTACCCTTTAAGTGCCAGCCCATGTCCCAGCGTTATTTTTGGTCACTAGTGGGGCAATCTGGGACAGGAGAAGCTCTCACAATATACTATTACACTGACGGCATCTGATTTGGGTTCTCCGTCTCTCAGCAGCCAGATTACAATCAGCCTTAATATCTCTGATGTTAATGATAATCCTCCAGCATTTCTACACAATGTCTACAACGCCTTCATAGCAGAAAACAATGAGGCCGGCAGACTGTTATGTACAGTATCTGCTGTAGACCCGGATGAGGGAGCTAATGCAAACCTCGTCTACTCCATCGCTGAGAGCCACATCCATGGATTCGGTCTCTTCCTTGTCTACATTAACTCTGACTCTGGGAATATTTTTGCACAAAGGTCTTTTGACTATGAACAATTCCAGGGTTTTGCAGTCAAAAGCAAGGGGTGGAAGATTCTGGATCTCCCAAAAATTTTCCTCCAATGTTTCTGTCTTCATCTTTATCCTGGATACAAATGACAACTCTCCCCCTATCTTATACCAGAGAGTACAGGGAGAGAGCATTTCTCAGGAGAGCATTCCAAGCTCTGCGGCCGCTGGTTACTTAGTCAGTAAGGTGTCTGCAGTGGATGTAGATTCTGGGCACAATGCCTGGCTCTTTTATAGTCTTGTTCAGTCTGCAGTCCTGCTTTATTCCATATCTCTGAATACACAGGAGAAGTCAGGACTCTGCGAGGTTTACATGAGGCAGATAACACGGAGCATCGCCTTGTGATTGCAGTCAGTGACCATGGGGAGCATTCTATGACACTACAGCTACCATCATTGTGAATATATTAGACATTGTTGCTCAGGAAAATCCCAAATCTCAAGACTTTCTTACAAATGCCAAATCTACTCCAGACCTGACTCTGTATCTTATTGTCTCTCTTGTGGCCATCAGTGCAGTTTTTCTGGTCACATTTACTATATTACTTGTCAGGTGCCTTAGAAGGAATTATGATTCTGGCTGTGGATTCTGCTTTACTGACAGATCCCTTTCTACATCCTATATGGATCAGTACAAACCAACCCTTTACCTGAACACAGATGGGACATTAAAGTACATGGAGGTGCGGATGGCTCCACCAGAAGCTCTGGGCTCTTGTTATCCGGCTTGCTTTCCTCCTGCAGCAGATATTACAGGCTTTACATTGAATACAACTGAAAATGTTCCTCAATTACCTGAAGCATTAATGGAGGCTAAACCTTCCTCAGACTGGTCTAATGATTCTGATCAGGTGAGAATACATTTAAATGCTTTTGTTTTTTATATCTTTTTTTCTATATTGGATCTATATAGAACTTTTTATTCTTCATGCACCATTATCTAATGCACAGAATAATTTGGAGATAACGGATATAGTCAGGAAGACATAAAAAACAGATTTGAGTTACTTTATTGAAGTTAATATGGTGAGCATTACTCATTACGATTCTATTTTCACTTTTTGTGAACCTTTTTATCTTGTATATTTGCATTTTTTTACATTTTTATTCCCTGAGTTTAATTTGTATTATTCATGAGTGACATACAGTAACTAAAAAGGTTGCAGTAATACCAATACCTTAAGATCCTTTAAATCAAGACCCAATGACTTAAAAATGTGTACAATGGACTGGAGTATTGACTGTACGCTTGTGTGAATGCTGCGGTCCAAATCTCTGTAAAGCCTGTGGTCTCTATAAAGCCTGTAGTTGACACAGATATAGCTTTTGCAGTCTTGCTTTATAGAAAAATTGGAGATTTGCTTTCCTTCCACATCTTATTAGTATTAGTATCTTGTGTATCTTTTACCTCTACTCATTCTTATTTGTAATAAGTTTCCTGCTGTAGGTGGCATATTTCAGTGATTAAGAGTCTGGCATAGTCTGAATGAGTTGACTCATTTTACTGTCAACAACACAGATGATCTGTAATTTTCTTTTCTAATGTATCCATGTAACGCTGTTCAGTGACTGTAGAATAACAGAACACTACTAGCCAGTTTCAAAAACTTAGAATATCATCGAAAAGTTAATTTATGTCCATAATTCAAGTCAAAGAGAGAAACCCATATGTTGCATAGACTCATTATACACAGAGCAATATATTTTAAGCATTGATATCTTTTAATGTGGATGATTGTGGCTTACAATTAAAGAAAACCCAAATTTAATAGATCAGAGAATTAGAATAGTATATAAGACCAATCAAAAAAATGAATTGTGATCCAAAAATATTGGACTACTGAGAGGTATAAATATAGTATATGCACTCAACACTTTCTCAGGGCTTCTTTTGCATGAATTACTGCATTAATGCGGCATGGCATGTAGACAATCAGCGAGTGACCCTGCTGAGGTGTGATGGAAGCCCATGTTGCCTAATAACACAATACAATATATGAGTTTTTCTATTTGACTTAATTTATGGATAAAAAAATGTTTCTAATTTTTTGAGATGGACTGGTATTACTGAGGTTGTAACTATTAACTATGTATTGCATATTATTTTTATGGTGACTTTTTAATAGCTTATACATATACTGTCAATACAAATACAATAGCTCCTGACTCTCCTACATGTATAAATGCCCATTTAGATCTGGTGAAAATGCTTATTCATTTCAATAGTAAAAGGGTGACAAGCTGTTACCAGACACTGTTGGCGCTGGTTATCTCTTGGTGGGCAAATAAACAAGCATGTTCAATATGAGCATGTCCTATCCTTGTTTGTCAATATGGTAGATGTTTGGGAATAATCACAATGCCCCTATAGGTATATCGTTATCAGCTACCCTCAACAACAAAATGGGCTGAAATATTCCAAAACTTTATGACCATATTCTAGGTAACATTTGTTAGGAAGATGTCTCATTAGCAGTATTGGTAAGAGAGCTATCTGCCTGTCCTCTGACCACTAGGTGGTAAATGGTTTTGTTCCATTTCCACTATATTTATTTATATATATATATTTTACCCAATTTTTATATATATATATATATATATATATATGTATATATTTGTCCCACTTAAAAGGGTTGTCTGGCTACAATCTGTTTTATTTAAAAATTGCAAACTAGTTGAAAGAAAATACTTCCCCTTCTCCCACCAATGTCACTTCTTTGACACTGCCCAGGACTCTCTTGATGTCCACTTCCTTGTACCAGGGAATGATCATTCAGCTAACCACTGGCCTCAGCAGTGAGTCTCTGAGCATTTTCATGTATAAAGTCAGAAATCTTGCTGCCATAAAGACAAGATAATGTAGTATAACAAGGTTGTTTGTTGTATGCTGTATTTATTACAGTGCTCCATAAACATAAGGCTTTGATATGTGTTTATATACAAATAGGTAAGTTTCAGGCTCTTACAAAGCTGCCATAAGATCAAATTGTATTAGGAAAACACCACTGTGCTAGGTTCTATAGCCATCTTATCTCACTAAAGAAAAGTGATCAGAACTGATTATCTATTTCTACCACAGATACATCCTCCCTCAACCTTTCTTATGTTGAAGTAAGTTGTACAATTTGTCACAATACCAATGCAGTGCAATCTTGTGCCATCCAGTAGAACAATGTACATGTAAAACATATACTTTTAAACATAAGAGCCTACAGACAATATATAGCTAACAGACGTCCAACAGAGAGCATCCATCAAGGCATCAGTTGTACCTGTACATTTCCATTCCTATGTATGTTTTAAATCTTTCACCATTTATCTCAAGATTAGTTTGAGAAAAAAAGTTTAAGAAATACACATCTTTGTATCTTCATGGTTGCAATATACACTCACCGGCCACTTTATTAGGTACACCATGCTAGTAAGGGTTGCCCCCCTTTTTGCCTTCAGAACTCCCTAATTTTTCGTGGCATGATTCAAAAGGTGTTGAAAACGTGCTAAATTGGGTTTAAAAAGGGGCCCAAAAAGGTGCCAAAAAAATATCCCCACACCATGACACCACCCCACCACCCTGAACCGTTGTACAAGGCGGAGGATCCATGCTTTAATGTTGTTGACCCAAATTCTGACCCTACCATCCGAATGTGCAGCAAAAAATCGAGACTTATCAGACCAGGAAAAGTTTTTCCAATCTTTTACTGCCCAATTTCGATGAGTTTTGGGCAAATTGGGCCTCTTTTTTAATGTTCTTAGCTGAAAGGGTGGCACCCGGTGTGGTCTTTTGCTGCTGTAGCCCATCTGCCTAAAGTTCCCCCGTACTGTGCGTTCGAGAGCTCTTCTGCCTACCTTGGTTGTAAGGGGGGTATTTGAGTCATTTTGCCTTTCTATGTCAAAAACCAGTTGCCTTTCTCCTTTGACCTCTGGCATCAACAAGGCTTTCCCCCCAAGGACTGCCGTTGGATGTTTTTTTTTTTCGGACCATTCTCTGTAAACCCTAGAGATGGTTGTGGTGAAAATCCAGGAGATCAGCAATTTCTGAAATACCCCAGAACCAGCCCTTCTGGCCCCCAACAACCTTCCCACATTAAGGACTCAAATCACTTTCTTCCCATACTGATGCTGGTTTTTGAACTGCGGAGATTGTCTTGACCATGTCTACTGCCTAATGCACTGAGTTGCCCCCATGTGTTTGGGCTGATTAAAAATTAAGTGTTAACGAGCAGTTGGAAAGTGTACCCATAAAGTGGCCCCGGTGGGTGAAATGCTGTAAAAAGTATGTGAACTTTAAAATGTTAAGAAATTTTGGGAAATCTTTTGTTCTTTTAACTTGTAGCTGTCATGGCTTATGCTGCGGTCCCTGCCGTGGACCATTGGCATGCCCGTGTCTCCAAATATGGGGGGTTGTGGCTGGCAGTGTCTCTGCTGCTACTTACTTACCTGCCCTGGATTCTGTCTGTATTGCGGTGCCTGCTGGCAGATATGAGTCGGTCATTCTTCTTCTGACTCCCTGTTGTTGTGCGCCCCTTGCTCCCCTTTGGGGGTGTCCCCGCTGCTGTGATTTTAAAAGGATAGTGTCCCCAAAAAAACCGTTCCGAGGTTTTGTGACCCCCCGGAAACTTAAAGCAATGCCTTTCCCCTTTCTCATTGTCAGTTGTGTGTTCATCCTAGGTCTGACCCCTTTTTTGCTGAGTTTGCTGACTTACCCCCTTAGTTCCCGCGTTTAAACCCCGTATATCCCGGCCCGGTTCCTGACATTGTTCTAGTCTGTTACTTCCTACTGATATCTGCTGCTGCACCAGTTGCTACTACTGTTGTATATCTGCTGCTGTACCAAGTTTGTTACCTGCCTGGGACTGCGCTACCCACTTGCGGCTACACCTGTGGTGTCCTAGCATCTGTAAAAGCACATTGTATCCTGACCTGCATTTCGGCTACCTCTGCGAGTTAGGCTAAGTTCACACGACATAATTGTGGGGTGTAAATACGCACCACAATTGCACCAGGACTTCAGGAGCTCGCGCCCTCCCACGGTACGGGGGGGGCGGCAGCCCGCCGGCCCCATAGACATTCATTACTAGCAGCGCGTATTCGCCGCTAGTAATGGACATGTCACTTATCTCCCCCCGTGGCGTATTTCATGAGCGGGGAGTGGAGGAGTAATCCATAGTTCTCTTTGAGAACTGTAGATTACCGTAATGACTGAGGCGCGTTTCGCTCGTATTTGAGCGCAATACGGTGCAAAATATGTCCCAATTTAAGCCGTGAGAAAATAGCCTTACACCATCTATGCTTGCAAGTGCCCAGAGAATTCGTATACCCAGCATTCTACTCCCTCAGAATGTGACAATAGTCAAACTTACTTTCTTTTCTAATTTATTTATGAACTTTTAGGTCACTTATTTCTTAAAACTGTAAACATGCTTCCACAAATGGCAAAATTATTGTATGAAGGAATATAATCAAACTGTATAACAAAGTCAAAAGAATACTGATTGTGAGCATTGTGATGTTAAGGACATGTAATTACTATCCTGGTGTGTACTGGTCTATGTGAATAGCATAAAAATCTGTGCTAGGACCAAGTCAATATTAGACATACAGATGACGACCACTGATATTTACATCTAAAGCAAATATAAATTCTATTTGTAGTTAATTGCATTACAGAACGAGAAAAATATTATGTAATTTAGATCAGATTGATTTATGAAGGATTCAGTTCTTTGTATATATAACAGAGAAGAAGATTAATGCAATCATTTTAATGTGAAAGATTATTTAATGTTAACTTTATTCTGTTATTTTTCTCCAGGTTTTGTAATTGCCTTACTTGTTATGCTGAGGCTTCTCTATTAGTAAAGCCAATAGTCATTTTTGATTACCAGTTTTGATTGTTAAATTGTTTTAATGATATCTAGTCCTGCACTTTTCATTAGATAACAGTAATATGGTAACACTCTATCTGCTGATATAAAAGTAAATACTTGCGCTACTGTCATAGCCCTGTTCTATAGATTTATGAACAGTTGGCACTTTTGAATGCACCAAAGACATGGTAGGCTGTGCACAAAGATATTCACCAAAAATATGATAAGCAATGCATAGCACACGCCAGATTTATGAACCCACATACGACAGGTTCATACATACTGTCGCATTTTACACTGCTCTATATCGATTTTAGAATCGGCATGTCAGTGCCAAGTTTTATACAATACCCAGTATTAGTTGCAAAAACATGATCACTTGCAATAAATAATATTAAAGATTTCAATGTTGTGTTTCTTTGACAAGGTCATATCATTTAAAATAAATTTGAGATATTTAGTTTCTATAGCAAAATACATCATCGTAAACTGTTGTTCACGAAAGAAAAAAAATAGATCATTGTAAAAATGTAATAAATATCATTGACCAGAAGAGGGCAGGCACGTCATCCAAATTTCAAGCCTACAGCATTCAATCTCCTCATATGAGCTGTGCGCTCTCCTCCCCCTGGCTCAGTGATTCACCCTCCCATCGTTTCTCTCACACAAAGAAGAGCTGCTGCTCCGATGAGAGCCTTGTGGAGGATTTCAATGCAGGAAAACCAGGATTTCCCCTTTCATTGGATTTATATTTTTGCTGCTCACACACTTGGATTGATGGGATGATGATTATTTGCTACAGATTTTAGAAGAAGGATTTAAGATATGGACAATCAGAGCTTTGTAAAGGCTTGGAAATGGCAAGTAGCTTTCTCCCTTCTCCTTTGTAGCTGGGGCTGGGTCTCTGGGCAGCTGCGTTATTCTATTGCTGAGGAGTCTCATCCAGGGACTGTTGTGGGGAATGTCGCTCAGGATCTGGGGGTGAATCTGGCTGATATTAATAGGAGAAGACTGAGTTTGGGATCAGAGGGAAGCAGCAGATTATTCTCCATAGAGCAGAAGAATGGAGCTCTGGTTGTATATGAGAGGATTGATAGGGAAAGCCTGTGTGGACCCAGCCTGAGCTGTTTGCTGCATTTAGAGGTTGTGGCTGAGAACCCTCTGGAGCTGCACAGCCTGGAAATAGAGGTTTTAGATATAAATGATAATTCACCAATATTTCCAAGTGTAAATCAGATAATAAAAATAACTGAGCTAGTAACAAGTTCAGGTAAACACTTTGCTTTAGAGAATGCTCAGGATTTAGATGTAGGAGTGAATGGTGTCAGCCAGTATACTATAAAACCAAATCCATATTTTTCATTGTCCATTAAAAAAAGAAATGATGGGACTCTCATTGCTGAATTAGTGATGGAAAAGACTCTAGATAGAGAGGAAATAGCGGAGCATAAGCTTATCCTCACTGCTGTAGATGGAGGAGAACCAGCCAGATCCGGATCCACTCAGATAACAGTCATTGTATTAGACATCAATGACAATGCACCGATTTTTGATCAGTCCTTGTATAAGGTTACTATCCCAGAAAATATTCCATTAAAATCAACCATTTTAAAGGTCAATGCTACAGATCTAGATGAAGGTATAAACGGTGAATTCATCTTTTCCTTTGATCATCGGACTTTAGAAGCTGCAAAGGAAATATTTGATCTAAATCCAATAACTGGTGAAATATTTACTAAGAGTATTGTGGACTATGAAGCTGCCAATGTATTTGAACTATTTATAACAGCGGTAGATAAAGGGTCACCTAAATTAGAGGGTCAATGTGTTGTCCAAGTGGAAGTAGATGATGTAAATGATAACAGTCCAGAAATTAGTTTCATATCTAAAAATAATGCAGTCCCAGAAAACGCCCCTATAGGAACTGTTGTTGGACTCATCACAGTCAGAGACAAGGATTCTGGTAAGAATGGAGAAGTAAAATTAGATGTATCTTCAGGATTACCTTTTAAGTGCCAGCCCATGTCCCAGCGTTATGCTCTGGTCACTAGTGGACATCTGGACAGGGAGAAGCTCTCACAATATACTATTACACTGACGGCATCTGATCTGGGTTCTCCGTCTCTCAGCAGCCAGATTACAATCAGCCTTAATATCTCTGATGTTAATGATAATCCTCCAGCATTTCTACACAATGTCTACAACGCCTTCATAGCAGAAAACAATGAGGCCGGCAGACTGTTATGTACAGTATCTGCTGAAGACCCGGATGAGGGAGCTAATGCAAACCTCATCTACTCCATCGCTGAGAGCCACATCCATGGATCTCCGGTCTCTTCCTTCGTCTACATTAACTCTGACTCCGGGAATATTTATGCACAAAGGTCTTTTGACTATGAACAATTCCAGGTTCTGCAGCTCACAGCAAGGGTGGAAGATTCTGGATCTCCAAAATTATCCTCCAATGTTTCTGTCTTCATCTTTATCCTGGATACAAATGACAACTCTCCCACTATCTTATACCCAGAGAGTACAGGGGAGAGCATTGCTCAGGAGAGCATTCCAAGCTCTGCGGCCGCTGGTTACTTAGTCAGTAAGGTGTCTGCAGTGGATGTAGATTCTGGGCACAATGCCTGGCTCCTCTATAGTCTTGTTCAGTCTGCCAGTCCTGCTTTATTCCACATCTCTGAATACACAGGAGAAGTCAGGACTCTGCGAGGTTTACATGAGGCTGATAACATGGAGCATTGCCTTGTGATTGCAGTCAATGACCATGGGGAGCCTTCTATGACAACTACAGCTACCATCATTGTGAATATATTAGACACTGTTGCTCAGGAAAATCCCAAATCTCAAGACTTTCTTACAAATGCCAAATCTACTCCAGACCTGACTCTGTATCTTATTGTCTCTCTTGTGGCCATCAGTGCAGTTTTTCTGGTCACATTTACTATATTACTTGTCAGGTGCCTTAGAAGGAATTATGATTCTGGCTGTGGATTCTGTTTTACTGACAGATCCCTTTCTACATCATATATGGATCAGTACAAACCAACCCTTTACCTGAACACGGATGGGACATTAAAGTACATGGAGGTGCGGATGGCTCCACCAGAAGCTCCGGGCTCATGTTATCCGGCTTGCTTCCCTCCTGCAGCAGATATGCTTCATTCAACATTATCTGATCAACATAATAATTTTCAGGTATCTGAGATAATCAGGGAGCCTGAAAAAACGGATCTAAGCTGGTTGAGTGGAACTAATCAGGTGAGGATCCTTTATTGTGCTTCCATATTTCCATTTTGTGAATATTTCTACTTTTAATATAGTAATTTTTTTCCAGCAATGAAGGATAACATCCTTAAATGTACCCAATGATATCAGAAAACAGTGCAATAGAACAATGTTAATTGTGCTCTAATATGTTCACCACAGTCTCTTTTGATAGTTATGTTGTAGGCCATAGTAGGCTGCTATTAAATAAAGTGTTACATTTTATACTTACCAACGTATAGCAGAACCATTTCATAGCTGATACATAAATATGTACAAGCCTTGGTGGATTGAGGGCAGTATCAAACTAGGATGCCTTGATCCCACCTGTTGAGTTGATACTTGGGCCCACCAGTGGAGTGTATACTTGGAACCTACCAGTGGAGTTGATACTTGGAGACCAACAGTGAAGTTTAATCTTGGGGCCCACCAATGGAGTTGATTCTTTGGGCCGACCTGTGGAGTTTGTTTTTTTGGGGCCCACCTGTTGAGTTTATTCTCAAAGTCAATTCTACAACTGCTGTATATGACTGCACATACTTTACTCTTGCTTTTGCTTTCTACCTGTCTTTTCCTGTCTTTCTCCTTGAAAAGCAGCCCCAGGCCTAAAGTTCTCAGCAGCCCACCATGCCCAAAGGCTCGCTGGGGGTTTCCCAATTGGAGCCTGATTGAATGGTATATATTATAACTAAGTGAATTTATAAATTGCTCTATTACCTGAACTTAGATCACAACCAAAGCCAAAGATTGAAATAGTTGAAACAACTTTCTGTGCCACAATATCACAATTCATTTTTTTTCAGTTTAAGCTTTGTGACATCTGAATGTCACATCTTAATATAGAATGATTCCATTGCTTACCCCCTAAAAAACATATTGGGGGGTTAGTTATCAAAAATGGTGCAAAAAAAAAAAATCAAACTGCACCAATATGCAGCAATTAGATTTTAGTTCTAAGTTTCTTTCAAGAGTCTTTTGTTGAAAGCTACATATAACTTAATAGATTGTTGCGGGCCTGATAAATACCCCAAAGGAATCATTTACTTTGTTCTCTCCTGTGGGATGCCTCTTCACCTTTTTTCTCGTATATCTGCTTTTATTATTTTTTTGTTGTATTAGCTTGAGTAATGATATCTTGCTGTAGGTTTGATGTTTTAGTAATTAAGGGCGACAAATATAAAGAGGGCTGAGACAGTTTTCTGGCATATTGTAAGCCAAAAAACTGTCATAGTCCTGTTCTTTAGTTGTATGAACAGTCATACTCCAAAACTTGGCGCTAAAAATATGCCAAAAATGCATCTTAATTTGGCGTAAAACTGACGTAGAAATCCCTACCATGACTGAGACAAAATTTGGCGTATAACACTGTTTCATACATACTTTAGAAGCATACACTACTAAAAACAGACATAGAACTGGCCATTTGGCACCAGGTTCATACATGTCGCCCGAAGAGTCTGAAAGAGCTGCCACATTTTACTGTAAATAACATAAATGAGCTATGGTTTGTAATATTCTTCTCCTAAATATCTCTGTAATCCTGTTTTGTGATTACACAAAAGCAAAGCATAGAATGGAGATTGTTATTATTAACTACATACTGTATATATTTATAGTGACAGGTAGAGAAATGCTAAAATGTATTCTATTCTGTATTATTTACTTTGTTTCTTGCACCAATAATGGGTATACACATAATATAGCGCCCATATATATATATAGTCGTTACCAGACACCTCATGTTACTTATTTCCTGGTGAGAACATGACTAAGCATATTGAAATCCACCATTCTTGTTGCCCTTAATGGCAGATGTTGAAGAACTGTCTAGACGAGGTTGCCCCTCAAAATGCATCATACATGCAACCAGAGGCCTCTTCTGTTCTTCAATTTTAAATGAAATTGGAATAAAGCCTGGGTTTTATATGCTTATTTAAAGGGGTTCTCCTTTTATTTGTTATAGAGCTCACAATGTAATTATATTGTACTTAGTAGTTGTTACTCATTAAAAATTATTTACCTGCTTCTGCCTCTATAGACATTTTGACATCACTCAGTGGGTGTGCTTTGAAGCAGGGTTACGCTCAGAAACACTCCCATGTGGTGAGCGTGACCTGTGCAGAGAAAGATCAGGCTGCTTCTAGTGACTTATCAGTCACTATGTAAACAGAGGTGCTGACAGGAATGTAATCAGTACAGAGCTGGAGGGGTGTTATACATGTGGACACATATAAACTTACAGTGATAACTATGGGGGACATGTATGAACGGGGCTGCGCCAGAAGTCTGGCGTCTTTTCAGCCCGAGGTCTAGCGCAGCCCCGTTTGCTATATTTTTTTAAACGGCCGTACTCCAATATTAGGCACAATACACAGTGCCCGCAGCACTTTGTAATGTGCCTGAGACCATGGTGCGTGCTGGAGGCATGTCGCTCTAGAACCGTACAAAGCTATACATTTAAAGCTTCAGTATGACAAATCCAGACACATTACTGCTGGAACAGGTAAACCACTTTCAAAGTGGTTTACCTGAGCCAGAATTGTCATTTCTGTGCTAGAATGTGCCTGATTTATGACCCGCAGTAGACCAGGTTCATAGATTCAGGCGCATTCTACACTATTATTATGCGCATAAAAATTGGCGTCTAAGCGCCAAAAATCATACATGTCACCCTATGTGCACATATTGACTCATCACTGCTAGATGAGTCTAGGTGCCTTCATTATTGTGCACTGTTTTCACCTCTTTACATAGGAGGAGATGTCTTTTTGATAAGTTTGCTACGTAGACCTTTTCTCCTGGTCAGAACACTTGTACTCTTTGATTGGCTGAATGTGCATTAGGACCTCTGACATTATCTAGCAGCAGTCTGAAAAACATTCTGCCTACTGCTCTTTATATAGTAGCGGTGCCAGGGTAAAGCATCATGAGATGCTGCCCTGACATCACTGGGTGCAAGTAATATACCACATCCCTTACAGCAGGCACACTGCTTTCCCGTGTTCAAAAGCTGATTGCTGTTGCAGATGTGATATTGCTCACCTTTCTTGGATGCTAGAGAGGCTATCCAGTGTACAAGAAAGATGGGTGATGCCACATGCCCCACAGCAATCAGAATTACAATGATTTGATAGCTGTACACCTGCTGTGGAGAATTTAAAGCACATATATAGAAATATAAAACCCAAATTATATATTTGTACATGTGTTACATATATTATAGGATGAGGAAATAATGTTATTTTACCATGTTACAAACTATTTGGTGCACTGAATTATAACACAGCTGGCTTCAGGCAACCAGGAAGTGAAATGGAGCAGAGATGCAGGGGCATGAGATGTACATGTCTGAGAATGATAATATAAAGGTGTACAAGGTGAACAGTGCTAGGAAGATTAAGGGGCTGTTTCAAAGAAGTCCTATATTGTAACTGCAATGGATTCTGGGACTTCTAGGAAAGAGCTGCAGGAGAACTACTGACACTCCCTTATCCAGGAAGTTTCACTGAACTTAGTCGCTGCTAGATGGCAGCCTAAAACATAAAATCCTCTAAAGATTTTTTTCTATAGGGAACTTTTCTCCATCTCCTTCTATGGTGTGGATTGGTGTTGTGTAATGAGGATCGGCTGCAGTAACCATGGATTAGCAAAGATAAACGAACATCAGAGTAGTACCAGGTAATAGTACAGCTTAAAAAGGTGGGTGAACCATTTGGGGGAAACATATTGTAGCTCACTTTATTTAAAAATACTATACAAGAAAGTGCATTCCTTCTTTTTTCTGTCTTCTGCTAGAACCACTTTTTGAACAACATCATAATTAGGGCGATATCTGCCTGCTCTCAGACCTTTCAGTAGTAAATACCATTGTTTTCAATCATACAGGGTATACACAATATGAAGCCATATTTGCCTTATTTCTTACATGTTTTTTACATAGTAGGCCTACCTAAATGTTTTCTCAAAACAAACTTTAACATAAGGGTATATTCACATGGCATATTTGCAGGGTGGAATTTGGTACGTAATTGCGCTGCAATACTTCCAAATTATGTCCCGCAAATACAATTGATAGCTCTTATTGAGAGCTATGATTACCCGATGTAATCATATAAAAGAAATGACATGTGTCAGGATATGTTCGTCTGGGCAGCCTTCCACCTGTTTAGCACAACGACCTGCGAGGGTTAATAAGTCTATCCTGGGACCACACCCTGGGAGAGTTGCTGCTCCTGAGCCAGGAGTGACAGCTCTCAGGACCAATCGGAGGGCCCGGATGCCGCACCAATCAGCTGCGGGGGCGGTGTCCCGGCAGACTTCTTAAACCTCCTCATTCCCTCCAGGCTTTGCCTGACAAAGGTGTTCCCTTGCTGTTTCCTGTTGTTCCCGTTTGTTGTTGTTCCCCTGGATTTCTGACCCTGGCTTGTTTCTTGACCTCGCTTGCTGCCTCTGATTTTGTACTGCGCTCCTGACCGTGTTTGGACCCCGGCTTGTTTCTGACTATTCTTCTGGCTTACGTTTTGGCACATATGTTCCTGTACGTTTACCGACCCGGACTGTTTGACACTGCGTTTTCCCTGACGGCCCTGCACTTAGCAGCATAGGGGCTGTCGTCCAGTTGGGGTCTGCCACCTAGGGAAGCCCGCCAAGTAGGCAGGGACAGTGGGCTGGGTGGCAGTCAGGGCCCACTGCACCTCCCTTGACGTGATAACATGTCACTTTTTCCCGACAGTTACACACCAGGGAAAGTGTAAGTCAATGGGAGCCGGCTGTCAACGCTTCAAAAGTACGCTTCAAAAGTACTATAACACTCGGTGGATTGTGGCATATACAGTATACCCTAAGGCAAAAACAACCTAAGTAAGCACCAATAGTGTATTAGTAGATCAGTACATAAGTAGAGAGAGTCATCGGCCCTCAAAGTTTGCTGCCTTAAAGGACATTTGAATCCTATGTTGTTAGGTTGGTTACAAAATGTAGCATTAGGGATAATTTATCTTTGTGGAGTAGGCTGTGAGGGTTGTTTTAAATGTCAAGCCGCATTGGTACATTAGGCAAAACTGAGTACAGAAAACTTCAGAACGCTTCATTGAAGTTTCCGAGGCCTCTATAATTCTGAGTTTATGTAACTGAAATCAATTGCTAAGATGGATTGCAGCTGATGTTTTATTCCTACTTTCTCTACATGATTGTAATATAAATGGCAGTAAAAATTATGTGACTACAGGAAGTTAGGGGCTTTGTAATTGTTTGTGCAATTTTTATACACATTATGATCAAACCTGCTATTATAATTTATACATGAACCTTTAAGCCATTTAATTAATTGTCTTATGACTGATTGTGAATGCTGTATTCTTATATTGTGGTGCACAATTCATGAATATTGAAGTTATTAATGAGTTGTTATTAAAACACAGATAAGCACTAGTCATATTAGTCGATATTTTAGCTAATAAAAATATATAATTTTCATGTGTAGTAAACTGCATAATGGTGTAAAGTGCTGGTAACTACAAGGAGCAGGTTCTTTCATGAAGGATTCAGTTTCTTAGACTTTATCAAAGGAAAAGATATTAGAATTGTCCTTGTACTATAAAAGGTTATTTAATATTATTGACCTAATATACAGTATACTGTATGTGATTTAGGCATTGTCAATGCTATAGTTAATATGCAGAGCCTTGTGTAGCAGATCTCAATTGCCATAGCTGACAAAGGACTAGTGAATTTTTTACAGTTTTAGGTTATATCCAGTCATAAAATTTTTATACAGAATTCTTACTCTTATAATACGTTATTTGATGATGAAAAAGGTAACAAATGTGATTTATGTCAAAAGAAGATTGCCTGCAATAAATCATATTATTTTCATTTTTTATTTATGTCATTTTATAAACCAGCTGTATTTCTTTGAAAAGATCAAACTTGGTGGAATGTAATTAAAATATTTAGGTCTTTTAAACAAAAGTAAAGATTTGACTAATATTAAAAAGCATGAATGTGACAACACGAGATGGGTATAAAAACTAATATAAAAATATTATTTCCCAATGAAAAAAAGTCTTTCAACAAAAAATAAATAGAATGTTAAACAAATGTAATAAACATAAACTTGGTAGAATACAATAAAAATATTTAGTTCTCGTCAACAACATTTCAGATATAATCACTATTAAAAAGCATAAATATGAGAACAGGAAATCGTTACAAAGACTAACAAAAAAGCATTATTTCCCAATCATATAAAACAGTTCTTTATCAAATAATAAATAGAATATTGTACAAACATAATAAACATAAATTACCAGAAGAGGGCAGGCACGTCATCCAAATTTCAGAGCTGCAGCAGTGAAGCTACTCATATGAGCTGTGCGCTCTCCTCCCCCTGGCTCAGTGATTCACCCTCCCATTGTTTCTCTCACACAAAGAAGAGCTGCTGCTCCGATGAGAGCCCTGTGGAGGATTTCAATGCAGGAAAACCAGGATTTCCTCTTCCATTGGATTTATATTTTTGCTGCTCACACACTTGGATTGATGGGATGATGATTATTTGCTACAGATTTTAGAAGAAGGATTTAAGATATGGACAACAGAGCTTTGTAAAGGCTTGGAAATGGCAAGTAGCTTTCTCCCTTCTCCTTTGTAGCTGGGGCTGGGTCTCTGGGCAGCTGCGTTATTCTATTGCTGAGGAGTCTCATCCAGGGACTGTTGTGGGGAATGTCGCTCAGGATCTGGGGCTCAATCTGGCTGATATTAATAGAAGAAGACTGAGTTTGGGATCAGAGGGAAGCAGCAGATTATTCTCCATAGAGCAGAAGAATGGAGCTCTGGTTGTATATGAGAGGATTGATAGGGAGAGCCTGTGTGGACCCAGCCTGAGCTGTTTGCTGCATTTAGAGGTTGTGGCTGAGAACCCTCTGGAGCTGCACAGTCTGGAAATAGAGGTTTTGGATATTAATGATAATTCACCAATATTTCCAAACAGTAATCAGGTTATAAAAGTGACAGAGATACTAACTAGTTCAGGTAAACACCTTCCTTTAGAGAATGCTCAGGATTTAGATGTAGGAGTTAATGGTGTCAGACAGTATACTATAAAACCAAATCCATATTTTTCATTGTCCACTAAGAAGCGAAATGATGGGACTCTCATTGCTGAATTAGTGCTGGAAAAGATTCTAGACAGAGAGGAAATAGCGGAGCATAAGCTTATTCTCACTGCTATAGATGGGGGAGAACAAGCCAGATCCGGATCCACTCAGATAACAGTCATTGTATTAGACATCAATGACAATGCACCAATTTTTGATCAGTCCTTGTATAAAGTTACTATCCCAGAAAATATTCCATTAAAATCAACTATTTTAAAGGTCAACGCTACAGATCTAGATGAAGGTATAAACGGTGAATTCATCTTTTCCTTTGATCATCGCACTTTAGAAGCTACAAAGGAGATATTTGATCTAAATCCAATAACTGGGGAAATATTTACTAAGGGCATTGTGGACTATGAAGCTGCCAGCTTTTTTGAACTCTTTGTAAAAGCTGGAGATAAAGGGTCACCTAAACAAGAAGGTCACTGTGTTGTCCAAGTGAAAGTGGATGATGTAAATGATAACACCCCAGAAATTAGTTTTATATCGAAAAATAATGCAGTCACAGAGAACGCCCCTATAGGAACTGTTGTTGGACTCATCACAGTCAGAGACAAGGATTCTGGTAAGAATGGAGAAGTAAAATTGGATGTATCGTCAGGATTACCTTTTAAGTGCCAGCCCATGTCCCAGCGTTATGCTCTGGTCACTAGTGGACATCTGGACAGGGAGAAGCTCTCACAATATACTATTACACTGACGGCATCTGATCTGGGTTCTCCGTCTCTCAGCAGCCAGATTACAATCAGCCTTAATATCTCTGATGTTAATGATAATCCTCCAGCATTTCTACACAATGTCTACAACGCCTTCATAGCAGAAAACAATGAGGCCGGCAGACTGTTATGTACAGTATCTGCTGTAGACCCGGATGAGGGATCTAATGCAAACCTCATCTACTCCATCGCTGAGAGCCACATCCATGGTTCTCCGGTCTCTTCATTCGTCTACATTAACTCTGACTCCGGGAATATTTATGCACAAAGGTCTTTTGACTATGAACAATTCCAGGTTCTGCAGATCACAGCAAGGGTGGAAGATTCTGGATCTCCAAAATTATCCTCCCATGTTTCTGTCTTCATCTTTATCCTGGATACAAATGACAACTCTCCCACTATCTTATACCCAGAGAGTACAGGGGAGAGCATTGCTCAGGAGAGCATTCCAAGCTCTGCGGCCGCTGGTTACTTAGTCAGTAAGGTGTCTGCAGTGGATGTAGATTCTGGGCACAATGCCTGGCTCTTCTATAGTCTTGTTCAGTCTGCCAGTCCTGCTTTATTCCATATCTCTGAATAAACAGGAGAAGTCAGGACTCTGCGAGGTTTACATGAGGCAGATAACACGGAGCATCGCCTTGTGATTGCAGTCAGTGACCATGGGGAGCCTTCTATGACAACTACAGCTACCATCATTGTGAATATATTAGACACTGTTGCTCAGGAAAATCCCAAATATCAAGACTTTCTTACAAATGCCAAATCTGCTCCAGACCTGACTCTGTATCTTATTGTCTCTCTTGTGGCCATCAGTGCAGTTTTTCTGGTCACATTTACTATATTACTTGTCAGGTGTCTTAGAAGGAATTATGATTCTGGCTGTGGATTCTGCTTTACTGACAGATCCCTTTCTACATCCTATATGGATCAGTACAAACCAACCCTTTACCTGAACACAGATGGGACATTAAAGTACATGGAGGTGCGGATGGCTCCACCAGAAGCTTCAGGCTCATGTTATCCAGCTTGCTTCCCTCCTGCAGCAGATATGCTTCATTCAACGTTATCTGATCAACCTAATACTTCTCAGGTATCTGAGATAGTCAGGGTACCTGAAAAAACAGATTTAAGCTGGTTGAGTGGAACTAATCAGGTAAGGATCCTTTATTGTGCTTTCATATTTACATCTTGTGAATATTTTTCCTTTTTATGTAGTAATTTTTTTAGATTCTTTTCTTTGGGTGTCCAGCAATGAGAGGTAACATCCTTAAATGTACTTATAATTTATTATTATGATTATGCGTGACATAACTATAGAGGTACCCATTGATATCAGAAAACTTTGCAATAGAAAAATGTTAATTGTGCTCTAATTTGTTCACAACAGTCTTTATATAAATTTTGGTACCTATGTAATAGACCCAGGTTTAGCTTTTGCATTATTGCTCTACTATTAAATAAAGTGTTACTTTTTATATTTCATAATATATAGCAGAACAGTTATATAGCTGATACATGGATATGTACAAGCCTTTGTGGATTGAGGGCAATACCAGACTGGGGTGCCTGGAGTCCACCAGTTGATTTGACGCTCGGGGCCCACTAGTTGAGTTGATTCTTGGGGCCCACCAGTGGATTTGATTCTTGGAAACCAGCAGTGCATTTGATTCCGGGGCCCATCAATGAAGTTGATTCTTGGGGCTAATCAGTGAGGTTGAATCTTGGGGCCCACCAGTTAAGTTGGTTCTTGGAACCCTACAGTGGAGTTGATTCTCAGGGCCCAATCTACAGCTATTTTACTCTTCCTTTTGCTTTCTGCCTCTGTTTTTTCTGCCTTTCTTTCCAAAAAGCAGCACCAGGCATAGTATTCTCAGTGGCTCACCATGTCCAGAAGTCCACTGTGGGTTTTCACTGCTCCCCTGTGGATCAATTGGGGCCTGAAGGAGGGGTATATATCAAAAGAAAGTGTATTTATAAATTTATGTATTACATTAGATCACAACCAGGGACATTGAAAAGATTGAAATAACTTTCTGTGCCAAAATATCATAATTAATTAATCATCAAGTTAAGCTCTGCGACATCTGTATGTCTATTGTTTAACCCAGCAAATGCATATTGGGGTTTAGTTATTAAAAATTGTACAAAGCAGAAAAGGAAACTGTAGCCAGTATCAAGCAAATTTCAGTTCTGAGTTTCTTTCAAAGGTCTAATGATGAAAGCTACATATAACTTGATTGATTGTTGTGGGCTTGATAAATACCCCAAAAGAATAATTTAGATGTTCTCTCCTGTGAGATAACTCTTCACCTTCTTCTCTAATCTGCTTGTATTTCTTGTAGTACTAACTTGAGTCTGCTGTCTCGAAAACATCTACTCATCCTTATTTGTAGTGATTTTTTGCTGTAGGCGGGAGGTTTCCGTAATTAAGAGTCTTGAGGAGCTACCACATTTTACTGTAAATATCATAAATGATTTATGGTTTGTAATATTCCTTTCCTAAGTATCTCTGTAATCCTGTTCAGTGACTATAGAATGGCAAATCATAGAATGGAGATTGTGATTATTAACTCTTTATATATTTATAGTGACTGTTATAACAATGCTAAAATCTATTCCATTGTGGAATATTTTCTCTGTTGCTTGTACCAATACTGGATATACACATAAAATAGCACACTTCTCCCCCATAAACATAGGTAGATATGGCAAGTCGTTACCATACACCTCTTGATGCTTATCTCCTGGTGAGAATATGATTAGGCATATTGAAATCCACCATACCCTATTCCTCTTTCCCTAATGGCAGATGTTGATGTCTGAACGACTAAAAACATCTGCCGCTCAAAATGTGTCAGACCTATAACTGGAGGCCTCTTCTGTTCTTCAATTTTAAATGAAGATGAAATAAAGCTTGGGTTTTATATACTTATTTAAGTGCTGGAAATACAACTATCCCTCCCTCCTGGTAACCTGACTTAGAACAATCTGGATATCACAATATATTCTAAGGCTATGTTCACACGATGTACTGCGGCGCGTACAGTACATGCCGCAGTACATCGTGTCTTTTGGGAGCTTGCACTGATATGCGCATATTCCCGCAGCGCGGGGGGCCTGCAGCCCTCTGGCCCCATTGGCATTCACTACAAGTGGAGCGTATTCGCCGCAAGTAATTAACATGTCACTTATCTCCCCGCGCGTACAATATGATCGAATTGTACGAGTGGGGAGAGGAGGCGTAATCCGTAGTTCTCTTTGAAGCTATGGATTCCCGTAATTTCAGCGCACATCTCACCCGTATTAGAGCGCAAATACGTGACGAAATTGGACGCCAAAATTACCCCCTGTGAACATAGCCTTAAGTGTCAGGAAAATTGTTAGCAATTTACTAACATGTATGACAAGATTAATGGCAGAAAGTTATTTTCTTAACCAATATCCTAGGTAAGGGAGATATCTGCCCACTGTTAGACCTCTCAGTAGTAAATTCCATGGTTTTCTATCATACAGGGTATATATGCAACATGAAGCTATATTTACCTAATTTCTTATGTTTTTTTTACATAGTTGACCTAACTAAATTTTTGCTCAAAACACATTTTTGTCATATAGCAAAAAACAACCTGAGCAGAAACAAATAGTGTATTAGTAGATCAGTTCATATGTAGAGAGTCATTGACCCTCAAAGCTTTCTGACTTAAAGAACATTTAATCCTGTATAGTTAGGTTGTTTAATACATGTAGCATTAGTCATCTTTTATCTATGTGGAGTAGGCATTGAGTGATGTTTTAAATGCCAAGCCACAATGGTACATTAGCTAACACTCACTACACAAAACTTCAGCACGCTACATTTAGGTTTCCAAGGCCTCTATAATTCAGCGTTTATGACTGAAATCTGTTGCTAAGAAGGATTGTAACCAAGGACATATTTCTATTTTCTCTGTTTGGTAATTGTAATATAAATAGCATTAATAAGTATGTGACTTTACAGGACGTTGGAAAGTGTAGTGAACTAAGTAACTGTGCAAAGTGCTAGTAACTACAAATGAGCAGGTTCTTTTACGAAGGATTCAGTTTCTTAGACCTCAAAGGAGAAGATATCAGAATTGTCTTCTTAACATAAAATTTTATTTTCCTATTATATATGTGTTTTAGGTATTGTCACGCCATTTTTGTAATACAGCGGCTCGTGTAGCAGATCTCATTTGTCATTACTAGCAAAGGACTACTAAATTTTTTATGTTTTTGTGTTATTTCAGTTTTCCACTTTTTATACAGAATTCTTAAGCTTGTAATTCTTTATTTGATAATTAAAAGATAACATATCTGATTAGTGGCAAAAGAAGATTGCTAGAAATAATCTAATTACAACTTTTCATTTGACTTTTTTTTCTTATTTTCTATTATTTAATTTTCTAAACTTGTAGCTGAATTTCTTTGACAAGGTCAAACTTGGTAAAATAAAATAAAAATATTTAGTTCTCTCCAACAACATTTCAGATATTAAAAAGCATAAATATGAGAACAGGAAATGGTTACAAAAACAAAAAGCATTCTTTCCCAATTATATAAAACGGTTCTATGTCAAATAATAAATAGAATATTGTACAAATGTAATAAACATAAATGACCAGAAGAGGGCAGGCACGTCATCCACATTTCAGAGTTACAGCATTGAAGCTACTCATGTCAGCTGGGAGCTCTCCTCCCCCTGGCTCAGTGATTCACCCTCCCATCGTTTCTCTCACACAAAGAAGAGCTGCTGCTCCGATGAGAGCCTTGTGGAGGATTTCAATGCAGGAAAACCAGGATTTCCCCTTCCATTGGATTTATATTTTTGCTGCTCACACACTTGGATTGATGGGATGATGATTATTTGCTACAGATTTTAGAAGAAGGATTTAAGATATGGACAATCAGAGCTTTGTAAAGGCTTGGAAATGGCAAGTAGCTTTCTCCCTTCTCCTTTGTAGCTGGGGCTGGGTCTCTGGGCAGCTGCGTTATTCTATTGCTGAGGAGTCTCATCCAGGGACTGTTGTGGGGAATGTCGCTCAGGATCTGGGGGTGAATCTGGCTGATATTAATAGAAGAAGACTGAGTTTGGGATCAGAGGGAAGCAGCAGATTATTCTACATAGAGCAGAAGAATGGAGCTCTGGTTGTATATGAGAGGATTGATAGGGAAAGCCTGTGTGGACCCAGCCTGAGCTGTTTGCTGCATTTAGAGGTTGTGGCTGAGAACCCGTTGGAGCTGCACAGTCTGGAAATAGAGGTTTTAGATATTAATGATAATTCACCAATATTTCCAAGTGTAAATCAGATAATAAAAATAACTGAACTAGTAACAAGTCCTGGTGAACAATTTCCTTTAGAGAATGCTCAGGACCTGGATATAGGAGTTAATGGTGTCAGTAAGTACACATTGAAAGCAAATCCATATTTTTCATTGTCTATTAAAACACGTAAGGATGGAACCCTCATTGCTGAGTTAGTATTAGAAAAAATTCTAGACAGAGAGGAAATAGCGGAGCATAAGCTTATCCTCACTGCTGTAGATGGAGGAGAACCAGCCAGATCCGGATCCACTCAGATAACAGTCATTGTATTAGACATCAATGACAATGCACCGATTTTTGATCAGTCCTTGTATAAGGTTACTATCCCAGAAAATATTCCATTAAAATCAACCATTTTAAAGGTCAATGCTACAGATCTAGATGATGGTATAAATGGTGAATTCATCTTTTCCTTTGATCATCGGACTTTAGAGGCTGCAAAGGAAATATTTGATCTTAATCCTACAACTGGGGAAATATTTACTAAGGGTATTGTGGACTATGAAGCTGCCAATGTATTTGAACTATTTATAACAGCGGTAGATAAAGGGTCACCTAAATTACAGGGACGAAGTGTTGTCCAAGTGGAAATAGAAGATCTAAATGATAACAGTCCAGAAATTAGTTTTATATCTAAAAATAATGCGGTTCCAGAAAACGCCCCTATAGGAACTGTTGTTGGACTCATCACAGTCAGAGACAAGGATTCTGGTAAGAATGGAGAAGTAAAATTGGATGTATCTACAGGATTACCTTTTAAGTGCCAGCCCATGTCCCAGCGTTATGCTCTGGTCACTAGTGGACATCTGGACAGGGAGAAGCTCTCACAATATACTATTACACTGACGGCATCTGATCTGGGTTCTCCGTCTCTCAGCAGCCAGATTACAATCAGCCTTAATATCTCTGATGTTAATGATAATCCTCCAGCATTTCTACACAATGTCTACAACGCCTTCATAGCAGAAAACAATGAGGCCGGCAGACTGTTATGTACAGTATCTGCTGTAGACCCGGATGAGGGAGCTAATGCAAACCTCATCTACTCCCTCGCTGAGAGCCACATCCATGGATCTCCAGTCTCTTCATTCGTCTACATTAACTCTGACTCTGGGAATATTTATGCACAAAGGTCTTTTGACTATGAACAATTCCAGGTTCTGCAGATTACAGCAAGGGTGGAAGATTCTGGATCTCCAAAATTATCCTCCAATGTTTCTGTCTTCATCTTTATCCTGGATACAAATGACAACTCTCCCACTATCTTATACCCAGAGAGTACAGGGGAGAGCATTGCTCAGGAGAGCATTCCAAGCTCTGCGGCCGCTGGTTACTTAGTCAGTAAGGTGTCTGCAGTGGATGTAGATTCTGGGCACAATGCCTGGCTCCTCTATAGTCTTGTTCAGTCTGCCAGTCCTGCTTTATTCCACATCTCTGAATACACAGGAGAAGTCAGGACTCTGCGAGGTTTACATGAGGCCGATAACACGGAGCATCGCCTTGTGATTGCAGTCAGTGACCATGGAGAGCCTTCTATGACAACTACAGCCACCATCATTGTGAATATATTAGACACTGTTGCTCAGGAAAATCCCAAATCTCAAGACTTTCTCACAAATGCCAAATCTACTCCAGACCTGACTCTGTATCTTATTGTCTCTCTTGTGGCCATCAGTGCAGTTTTTCTGGTCACATTTACTATATTACTTGTCAGGTGTCTTAGAAGGAATTATGATTCTGGCTGTGGATTCTGCTTTACTGACAGATCCCTTTCTACATCCTATATGGATCAGTACAAACCAACCCTTTACCTGAACACGGATGGGACATTAAAGTACATGGAGGTGCGGATGGCTCCACCAGAGGCTCTGGGCTCTTGTTATCCGGCTTGCTTCCCTCCTATAACAGACATCGCTCATTCTACTATACCGTCGAATCAGTTAACTGATGCAATCAGGGAGTCAGAACAAATATCTGATTCCAGTTGGTATAATGAACCCAATCAGGTGAGATCTATTTAATGCACTGTTCTATCTTACATTATTATACTTATGCACAGTATTTTTATTACTGCATTTTGATATTTTTTCAGACCTTGTCTGTTCCTTGCTTATGCTTATACAGTACTTGTGAATTGATTGATTTATTTGTCCATTAACAGCTCCTAAATGATGCTTTCAATTTTACCTTTTAGGATATTTTTGGAGATATAGGATAGTTTTCTATGTAATTGTATTATTTAGTGGTGATACTGCTGTCCATGATGCTTTTGAATATAGGAATGGGCAGAGGATAAGCAAGGTCTCCAACATTGTGTGTGAGGGTCTTGAAAATTTTTATAAATTTTCGCTAATGTTAGTTATGACTGGGTGTTATATGACAGTAATTCATATAGTTCATGTGGTGTAAATGCAAGTACGGCAGTATGATGTCTCTGTACTTTCATATTCCCCTGATTTCATATGAAAAGGTTTTATACTTGTGATTCTATCTAAAACTGAGAGAACAAGATCTGTGAATAACAGAATTATGAAGCATTGCTTTTAGATATGGCATCTAACAGAGCCTATGTTGAAGAATATGAAGGCTGTATGGCTCTACAAATCATCTCATCTCCTCCACCAAAACATATGTCTCCCAATAGCGACCAAGGATATCTGTATAGGAAACCAAAGACGTATTAAGACATTAAGATGTCTATTATGTGTTTTTTGGCAAGGCATTAGTGTTGTTTATACAGACAGTTTAAAAAATGTGGGCGACATGTATGAACAGGGCTGTGTGGTTTTATTTTTGGTGTATCTTGTGCCAAAAAAACTGTCATAGCCCTGTTCTATAGATGTATGCATACGCCAAAACTTGCACCAGGCACAGAACTTTTGAATGTGCCAAAGGCATACCACATAGCACAGATTTATGAACCCACATACGACAGGTTTGTATATACAGTATTGTCACATTCTGTACTCCTCTATATAAATATCGAACTGGCACGTCGGCATCAAATTTCATAAAAGTTGCCTCGTGTCTTTTTCAACTTAAAGGGGTGTTGGCACTTTGCAAAATCCCTTCTGAAGCTAGCTCATAGCCGGCCTCAAGCTGTGTAAGAGGAGGGGGAGATGAGCATGTTTGCGCTGCTCTCCCCTGTTCATGTTTATGTAAATTCTGAATATATCAAAGTACACTTACCTGGCTATATTCAGAACTCCCATAGAAATGAAATGGGATACTATACAAATGTGGCTATTTTTCTGTTCTCAGAAGCAGCTTGTAGTGTGCTAAGAGCTGGTTTCAGAAGGGATTTTGCAACGTGCAAAACCCCTTTAAAAGAAGACATATGCATAAGAAAATGCACAGACATGCAGTACACACATTTACACTTATAGTGCATAAATACAAAGGGCAACATGTATGAACGTTGGCGCTGACAGGCCAGTTCGAAACCACTTTAAGGCAGTGTAGAATGCGCCAGAATGTATAAACCTGTTCTTCTGCATTTCATATTTAGAGGCGCTTTGAAGTGCAAATATGACAAGTCTGGAAGAGAAAGAAAAAAACAGAGGTGGCGCTCTTTGGTGATAGTACATCTGTGCAGATGTGATAAGGGAGCTAAAATGTAAAAATGGTCACCTGGATAGGTTGTGCAGCTTATTATAAAGGCACAACATTCATAAGCATCTGGGTGGCTCTATATGAGCCTCAGAAACAGCAGCTGCGTGGTCACTCTCCCCGGAGACGGACCTGGCAGCGGGCACGAAAGGTGAAGCACAAATTAAAATGGACCGGGTGCTCGTTTCCAGAAAGAAGCCCTCGTGGTAACACGAGGATGGAGTTTAATAAAGACTTCTTTATTCCATTAAAAGATTTGATGAAGGAGTGTTAGATCTTAACATCATATGCCACACATATGTGTGTGGCATATGATGTTAAGTTCTAACACTCCTTCATCGAAGGATATTTGAAAAATTACTCTGCATGTAGTAATATTTTCGCTGTCAGATTGACAAATATCTTGGCCTGATGGACCCCATTATAAGTCAATAGTGTATGTCTTGCACCAGTAGTATCCATCTGGTGATAGCTTAGTTACTGGATCTTGGTTTCTACATGGTACAGATGTGTTCAGAGCAGAACATATCCTTATTGTTATAATTAGAGCACCACATGTTACTGTAATTGTCTTACACCTCAGAGTTTTGAAAATGCCAATAAATACTGTATCACCACAAAAGCATGCTATGCCGATTCGGGGGTGTCCTCACTATGGGCCCCGCTTTGATTCACAGAACAGGAAGACATATTAATCTGGAATCTCTGCTTCAGAAGACTGCTGCTGTCCTTTCCACTCTATGGACACTTTAGGAAAAATTGGCGGGCTCACTCTTGATCAGCTTGTCTAGAGGGATTGATTACCTTTGACAGCCTTATTAGAACTTGACTTAAACTTTTATGAAGTTATCATGTTAATATGTATCAATCTGTCACATGTCTATGACATTTATCATGTTTTCTGGAGGATTCATTGGAATGTGCACCATGTACTCAGATATCCATAGCTATCCATTATCATATGAGCTTATCTCCAAGGGTTTTAGCTGTAGATCAACTACTTAGTAACTGGTTTTAAGTTACCTTAAGAAGTTGTGAGAGTAGTAAAATCCCTTTATGTCTAAAAAGCTACGGTACTCAAGCACTTCAGAACTCTTCATATTTGGTACTCAACGCATTGAGAAGATAAACGTCTTTGTATTTAGTGTTTGCTTGAGCATATCTCTTTAAGTAACAATCCTCTTGCTATGCCATGTTTAGCAGTTGACAGAATGACATCTTCCAGCACTTATCCATTTATTATTATTATTATTATTATTATTATTATTATTATTATTATTATTTATTTGAGAGCGCCATTGATTTCAGGGCGCTGTACATTTAAGGGGAGTTACATACATAACAAATGTCGAAGAAGTACAATGTTGATAATAAATGACTAGCAACTAATACAGAGGGGAGAGAGGACCCTGCCTGCGAAGGCTTACAATCTACAAGGAAGGAGGGGAGAGACAGAAGGTGTGGGGCAGACATGTTTGTGGGGCGGTATACTGGTGGTGGGGTTATTGTAGGTTATAAGCAATCCAGTAGAGATGAGTTTTCAGGTTGCTTTTGAAACTGGTGAAAGTTGGGAAGATTATGGGGGAGACTGTTATGTGAAGAGCTGATAAGAGGAGAGCAGAGAAGAAGGTCCCGTGAGGAGCGGAGATTGCGAGAAGGGAGAAATTGATCCCTTCTGGAGATTACAGTAGAGATGTATGGAGGAGAGAGGTTATGGAGAGCCTTGTAGGTCATGGTTAGTAACTTGAACTGGATTCGCTGGGCAACGGGTAGCCAGTGAAGGGATTGACAGAGGGGAGAGGCAGATGAGTAGCGAGGAGAGAGGTGGATGAGACAGGCAGCAGAGTTGAGGATGGTTTGAAGGGGAGCAAGAGTGCTGGATTGGAGGCCACAGAGAATGGTGTTGCAGTAGTCTAGACGAGAGAATACAAGGGCATGGATTAATGTTTTTGTAGTGTCAAAGTTGATGAATGGGTGGATGCGCAAGATATTTTTCAGGTGGAGGCGGCAGGCATAGGTGAGGGTTTGGATGTGCGGTTTGAAAGACAGAGAGGAGTCAAAGGTTATCCTAAGGCAGCGGACTTGTGGAGCTGGTGAGAGAGTGTAGCCATTGACTGTGATAGAGAGATCGGGTGGGGGGATGGAGTGGGATGGTGGAAAGATGATGAATTCGTTATTTTCCACATTTAGTTTTAGGAGGCGGGAGGAGAAGAAGGTGGATATGGACGATAGACAGTCTGGGAACCAGGAGAGCAGAGAGGTAATATCAGGACCAGAGATGTAATGTTGGGTGTCATCAGCATACAGGTGGTATTGAAAGCCATGTGAGGCTATGAGCTGACCCCAGGCCAAGGGTGTAGATAGAGAAGAGTAGTGTAATGTAATGTAATTTACATCTATATACCTTTAATGTTTATTAAGTAAAGCACAACTCCTTTAATGCATATAATGCCTTGCAAAATATGGATTTTCTGGGGGGCGGGATCAGATTAAATCCATTTAGATTATTTCTTATGGGAAAAATGAATTTGGTCTCCAACCTTCTTGATACCCAACCTGCCTTTCGGAACAAATCAAGGCTGTGTCCACATGGCAAGTGTCAAAATACTGGTCAGACAATGCAGTTTTCTTATTCATATCAAATTCATATCTATAGGGTTTTGGACATGGATCTGACATAGAAATGTTTGGGATACATTTTTTGACTAAAAGGAACATGTTTCAAGTTTTTTGTAAAAATGGCAGTTTTGAAATGTGACTTCATGAAACTCTTAGTCATGTGAACTACAACTCAGATTTTCAATTGAGGTCTGTGGCATGGCTTTACAGGGTTTTTTTTTGACAGATTTGAAAAAATGAATCCATGTAAAAAATGACTGGAAATGCTTGCCATGTAGACGGGCCCTAATGCTGAGTAGCAAGGTAACACTGTATATGCACCACTACTGATGAATTCACAGAACACTGAAGATCAATGTTACATTAATTAGCTTGTATAATGGTATATATTATACCTTTATATGTTAAGTGTCAGTATTTCTACTTTTCTCTAATAGATAATACTTGTTATCCTGTGTATTACAGCTTGAGAAATATTGCTTGTAGCAACTTTCTCTTGATATCTCTAGATGATGATCTCAAGATATTTATATATTGTTCACCTGCTGTATGTGTCTTAGGATACATTCATATTTTCATTCAGATGGTCATTGAACAGTTTTGTATAAAACTAGATGACTATAGGCAATGCTCAAGTTTGCAAAAAAAAAAAAACCCCAAAGAAAACAAGGGACCATACTTGATACACTGGAAGATACATGATGATGTAGAAATCATTTGCTGTTCTTTAGGTGGTGCCACATGTCACAGATGAACCCAAAGATCACAATATGCAGTTTGACTTGAATCCACTATTTCCACAAAATATGTTTTTATAAAACTGTATAGATTGCTTAATTTATTAATTTTTTAGTATCTAATAATTTAATATTTATTGCAAATTAGACTCATGTAATTGCTTAGCAACATAAAGAACCTACAGTTTTAGTTCCAGTTTTCCATGTGTAGAGCATTGCATTTTAACATACTTATTCAGTGTTTAGTATATAGCATGTAGTTATAATTTTTGGCCAGAAGAGGGTAGACAAGTCATCTAGATTTTCATCAGAAGATCTACTCATGTGAGCTGTGCGCTCTCCTCCCCCTGGCTCAGTGAATCACCCTCCCATCGTTTCTCTCACACAAAGAAGAGCTGCTGCTCCGATGAGAGCCCTGTGGAGGATTTCAATGCAGGAAAACCAGGATTTCCCCTTTCATTGGATTTATATTTTTGCTGCTCACACACTTGGATTGATGGGATGATGATTATTTGCTACAGATTTTATAAGAAGGATTTAAGATATGGACAATCAGAGCTTTGTAAAGGCTTGGAAATGGCAAGTAGCTTTCTCCCTTCTCCTTTGTAGCTGGGGCTGGGTCTCTGGGCAGCTGCGTTATTCTATTGCTGAGGAGTCTCATCCAGGGACTGTTGTGGGGAATGTCGCTCAGGATCTGGGGGTGAATCTGGCTGATATTAATAGAAGAAGACTGAGTTTGGGATCAGAGGGAAGCAGCAGATTATTCTCCATAGAGCAGAAGAATGGAGCTCTGGTTGTATATGAGAGGATTGATAGGGAGAGCCTGTGTGGACCCAGCCTGAGCTGTTTGCTGCATTTAGAGGTTGTGGCTGAGAACCCTCTGGAGCTGCACAGCCTGGAAATAGAGGTTTTGGATATTAATGATAATTCACCGACATTTTCAACTGCTAATCAGATTATAAAGATTACAGAATTATTAACAATACAAGGTGAGCAATTTCCTTTGGATAATGCACAGGATCCTGATATAGGTATCAATAGTGTCAGTCAGTACAGACTAAACCCAAACCCATATTTCTCATTATCTATAACTAAAGATTCTGGAACCCTCATTGCTGAATTAGTGCTGGAAAAATTTTTAGACAGAGAAGAGAAATCAGAACACAAGCTTATTCTCACTGCTATAGATGGGGGAGAACCAGCCAGATCTGGATCCACTCAGATAACAGTCGTTGTGTCAGATATTAATGATAATCCACCAGTATTTGATCAGTCACGTTACAAGATAAGCGTACCGGAGAATGTGCCCATAAAAACAGTAGTAATTAAACTAAATGCTACCGATTCAGATGAGGGTATAAATAGTGAGTTCACATATTCTATAGATCACCGTACTGCAAGCTCAGCAAAAGAAGTGTTTGATATAAACCCAATCACAGGTGAAATATTTGTTAAAGGAATAGTGGATTTTGAGGTTTCTACTAATTATGAATTATTAATAAAAGCAACAGATAAAGGAACACCGAAGCTTGAGGGCAGATGTCGTATACAGATCGAGATAGAAGATGTGAATGATAATACTCCAGAAATTATTTTTACATCCAAAAATAATGAAATACCTGAGAATGCCCCCATAGGAACTGTAGTGGGTTTCATTACCATAAGGGACAAAGACACAGGCAAAAATGGGGAAGCAAAACTTATGGTTTCCCCAAATTTACCTTTTAAAATCCAGCCCATGTCCCAGCGTTATGCTCTGGTCACTAGTGGACATCTGGACAGGGAGAAGCGCTCACAATATACTATTACACTGACGGCATCTGATCTGGGTTCTCCGTCTCTCAGCAGCCAGATTACAATCAGCATTAATATCTCTGATGTTAATGATAATCCTCCAGCATTTATACACAATGTCTACAACGCCTTCATAGCAGAAAACAATGAGGCTGGCAGACTGTTATGTACAGTATCTGCTGTAGACCCGGATGAGGGAGCTAATGCAAACCTCATCTACTCCATCGCTGAGAGCCACATCCATGGATCTCCGGTCTCTTCATTTGTCTACATTAACTCTGACTCCGGGGATATCTATGCACAAAGGTCTTTTGACTATGAACAATTCCAGGTTCTGCAGATCACAGCAAGGGTGGAAGATTCTGGATCTCCAAAATTATCCTCCAATGTTTCTGTCTTCATCTTTATCCTGGATACAAATGACAACTCTCCCACTATCTTATACCCAGAGAGTACAGGGGAGAGCATTGCTCAGGAGAGCATTCCAAGCTCTGCGGCCGCTGGTTACTTAGTCAGTAAGGTGTCTGCAGTGGATGTAGATTCTGGGCACAATGCCTGGCTCCTCTATACTCTTGGTCAGTCTGCCAGCCCTGCTTTATTCCACATCTCTGAATACACAGGAGAAGTCAGGACTCTGCGAGGTTTACATGAGGCCGATAACACGGAGCATCGCCTTGTGATTGCAGTCAGTGACCATGGGGAGCCTTCTATGACAACTACAGCTACCATCATTGTGAATATATTAGACACTGTTGCTCAGGAAAATCCCAAATCTCAAGACTTTCTTACAAATGCCAAATCTACTCCAGACCTGACTATGTATCTTATTGTCTCTCTTGTGGCCATCAGTGCAGTTTTTCTGGTCACATTTACTATATTACTTGTCAGGTGTCTTAGAAGGAATTATGATTCTGGCTGTGGATTCTGCTTTACTGACAGATCCCTTTCTACATCCTATATGGATCAGTACAAACCAACCCTTTACCTGAACACAGATGGGACATTAAAGTACATGGAGGTGCGGATGGCTCCACCAGAAGCTCCGGGCTCTTGTTATCCGGCTTGCTTTCCTCCTACTACAGATATTACAGGCTTTACATTGAGTAAAACTGAAAATGTTCCTCAATTAACTGAACCAACTGGGGAACCTAATCACTTATCTAACTCAGAATGGAATAAGGATCCTAATCAGGTGAGATGTTAGTGACACATTTTATTTTATGCTCCTTTTATAATAGATTGCATTGAGCTTTTTAATTAAAATATATTGTATATACTAACACATTTTTCAACATCTTCCTATGTGATCAGGGCTTTGACTTACAATATCTAAAACAGTCATGTATAGTCTGTACTTATTTAAAGGTTACAATTTATATTCAATGATACTGTGGATTATAAAACATTATTGGGTTTAATAGTCATATAATCTTTCTATGTGTGTGGTGCTCCGATATCTTTTGTAATTATTTTCATTTGATTTGATTTTAATTTATTGTACATTCTGTGCATATTTGTGACCTCTACCATCTTTTTGAAATATCACAACAAACACGGCTACTCCGCAACATTGATAGCTATTGGCAGTATAAAGGATTCTACTATATTCTCTTTTGTTTCTTGCTGTGATTTATTTTCTTAATTTACCAGGCCTCATGTGTATGACCATAGTATTGATCCTTGTTATGCAAATCCATAATACTGTACCCATAGAAATCTATGGGCACATATTTTACCTTCTTGGACATATTATTTATATATGACAGGAATGCATAAAGATTTCTCTGTGCCATGTTTCATCTCTTGCTATGTATTAGAGTTTTTTTTCCCTTTTTTTGTGTATGTACAATATAGTGCTTCAGAGAGACACCAAATAACGTCTCACAATGATTCAGTAATAAAAAAACATATATGCTTTAATGTCGGCTTTGCAATATGTTTAAAGGATTTTTCTCACTATGCAGTTTTATAGAGCCAAAGCCAGTTTTAGACTCTCACTTCCTGGTCAGGCTGTGGGTGCTTCTACAGCAGTGATTAACATATGAGCTTTGCTGTTTCCATCTATTCCTGTTACAGTGATATGACTGCAGGAGATTTATAAAATGTAGTACACAAGGCTACATGCTGTGAAGGGTGAAAGCTTGTAATTTAGTTAAATAAACAAACTCCTTTGCCAAAGATAAGACTCTGCAGGGAGTGACTCACCATGGTCGAGTTGACTAACTGATAGCAGCTTGGATAACTCAGATAAGACACAGAGGAGAGAGAGACATGGGGACTGGTGGTCAGTAACCAAGAGAAGCTTGAGTTCTCTAGGAGGAGATAAAAACTTCTTTATCGCCTTATCAAAGCAAAATCTAAACAGCAATATATTTGCTAAAATTCTTCATTTACTTTTCGCTACATGTTAAAAGCTAATAATTACGATGGGAAAAAACTTTAATACTAACTTTGTAATTATGATTTGATTCTATGTTATCTATCGGTTTGAGTATTTATGCTTTTTTTGTATAAATAGAAATAATATAAAAAAATTTATATTTTCTATATGAGAACGTTATAATTATTTGTGGATAAGAGGTTATGATCTGGGCCAAGCTTGATTAATATGGGTAATATTTTAGGGATAATATTAAAGGGGATAAAATGTTTTTTTTAGCCATGGTCTGGCTTCTCTAATCCCTGGCAAAAATTTGCCAAGTCTAGAGGGAAACATCTTCTGGGGAGATATTTTCCTTGCAGCGTTTTCCACATTTGCCCTTCTATGTAATGCCTTCTGGCTCATATTTTGTGATGCTAAAAAAGGGTTACACTCTGGAATCCATGTCCTATTAGAGCATATGGCGAGGCGCTTTTTTGGGGGAAATACCTTTCCTTAACAAAACTGTATTTCTTGGTTCAAAATAAATTCAGCTTAAAAACTAAGTATGTGTGAAATGTATTTTTAGCATTACCAAAATTTGTTAAGCAACTGAGAAAAGATATTTGTTGCAAATAAAACTAATGATAAAAGCAGGAATAATGTGTAACTGGATGTCTGGTCACTTTGGTCGACCACCTAATACTTTATAGAGGATTGAAAGGAAACTCTAAGGAGGCTTAAAACTAACTAGGGGGAGCAAAAAAATTTACATTGCTAACAATTTAAAAAGGAAGGGCAGGGAATTTTTTTGGGGATTACAAGATGTAACTAATTTTTCTATATTCACAGCAGCAACAAATGGGAGGTGGATAGAGGGGGTTATTTATTTAACAGTTAATGATTTTTATTTTTATCATTATCTGTATGATGACCCGTACATCAATATTATGTATGATCGTTCTATGGACTGATCATATGTAATTTCCAGCCTTTTCCTGAAAAGATCACCCCAAAATAAGAACATACAAAAAATCTCCAACGGTCAAATAGTTCCATATTTGGCCCATTTTAGTGTATAATCTAGCTGGGTTAAAATGCTTCTTATAATTCTATTATCCTTACAATGGTGGTGGCTCAATACTTCAGATCTAAAGGAGCCACCTCTATGTAGGAGCATAACTAGAATGCATAGGACCCCATAGCAAAATGAGATAGGCCGCACCAGCTAATGACAGTAAGCTAGAACAGCAGCATAAATAGCAATATTACCACCATAAATTAGGTAACGGAAACAGTAGTGCTGGAGAGCAGAAAGCCACCAACTACTTAAAACCAACAAAAAGGAACAATGGGCCACATGTATGAAAACTCTCAAGGTCCAAGACTTTCTTTGTTGCCTATAGCAACCAATCAGAGGTCCGCTTTTATTTCATGTAGTGCTCTAAAAAAATGAAAGGGGAGCTGTGATTGGTTGCTATGGGCAACAAAGAAAGTCTTACACCTAGACAGTTTTCATACATGTCCCCTGATGTTATTGTACCTAAGTGGGGCCCCCCTCAACCTCCGGGCCCCATAGCAGCTACTATTGGTGCTATCGCTATAGTAATGCCCATGCCTCTGTGTATCTTCTATGGCGTGATAGAGACTGTTGTAGCTGCCTACACATAGGGCCACATGTATGAAAACTGTCTAGGTCTAAAACTCACTTTGTAGCAACCAATTAGAGGGCCCCTCTCATTTCATATAGTTCTCTGGAAAAATGAGAGCGGCGCTCTGATTGGCTGCTAAGGGCAACAAAGTGAATTTTAGACCTAGACAGTTTTCATACATGTGGCCCATAGAGTTGCATCTTTTAACAATTATTTATGACTTATCATCTAAATGTGAACTTGTAGAATAAATATTGGGTGCCAAAGATTAAAGGAGACCCACAGCTACAGGGATTATTTGTAGTCTAAAATATGGCTTCTCAGGATGTACTGTACATAAAAACATTTTATATGTGTGATTGTGTCTGCGTTCATAACACTATGCAACAAATTTTCCCTTTTTTTTTGTTCCTGGCTAATAAGTATTATTTTCTGACTGCTTATGCCTAAAAACAATGGAAAATGACATTTATTCCACACAAACCTTGCTTTTGTGACTGGGACAGTGACATTTTTGAAATGACCTATTTTACATTGGGAAAAGGCAAAATTGCATTATATCTCATTCACATAAAGTCACGAAAAAAAAACTGCTTCAGATTTAGGGCGACATGTCAGAAAAGAGGCGCTTCCACGCCAGTTTTAAGGCGCGTGTAATGCGCCTGAATAAATAAACCTGTCAAAAATCTGTCATGGGTATGCCTCGTATAGCATATGTAATGCGCCTAATTTAGGCGTATACCAAAAAAAAGCGCATAGCATATCATTGCTAGCATATTTGATGCGCCTACTTTAGGTGCATTCAAAAGTGACAAATGTGTCTAGTTTTGGTGTAGGACAATTCGTTTATATAGAGAATATGGTGTCAACAGTTTTTTTGGTGCAAAATACATCAAAAGGATGGTACAGCCCTAATAGGACATGTAGCCCTTAATTTTTATTTTCAAAAATGAGCGTTTTTTTGAGATTTGCGTTCAAATTGTAAATCGTTTTCACAAATCAAACCCCAAATTTAATCTCCCATCATGTTCTCATTGTACTGTCCTTGGTAGCAATGTTCGTAGTCTATTATATGCTGATGGAAGCGCTCGCCTTGCTCCTCCAAATACGCTCCCATGTTCTCCTTGAATTTACCAAGATGCGCATCAAGGATATGGACTTTGAAGGACATTCTGCAACCCATTTTACAGCACTTCTTCACCATCGTCTCAACCGGCTTCATATAGTTTTTGGCTTTGTTGTTACCAAGAAAGCCGCAAACTACCACAACAAAGCTGTTCCAGGCCTCTATCTTCTTCCTGGTGAGTGTCTTGAGAAATTTACTGCATTTAAAAATCTTCTTTATCTGTGGCCCGACTAATACAACAACTTTGACCTTAGCCTCAGACAGCTTAGGGAAGAAGTCTTAAAGAAACTTGAAGGCTGTCGACTTTTTATCTAGAGCTGTGACAAATTGTTTCATAAGGCCCAGTCCGATGTGCAGTGGAGGCATCAGCACCTTATGGGGGTCAACCAGTGGTCCCATTTGACGTTGTTACTCTCTGCAGAGAACTCAGTCTGCTGTGGCAAGTTCCTTGTGTTATAATGTGCATTGGTGTCCCTGCTATCCCAAAGACAAAGGTAGTAGGGAAACCGCCTTGGATACCCATCAGAAAGGCTACCATTTTAAAGTCTCCGATGACCTCCCAACTGTACTTGTCATACTTCAAGGCATCTAACAAGGTCTTGATGCTACTGTACTCCTCTTTGAGGTGCACCGAGTGAGCCAGAGAAAGAGACGGGTACTTGTTACTGTTATGGAGCAGCACTGCTCTAATGCTCCTGCATGAGCTGTCTATGAAGAGGTGCCACTCTTTCGGGTTACATGCTATTCCAATTGCATCAAACAGACCTGTCACACTGAGGCAGAAGCTGAGTCCATCTTGATCGGTGAAGAAGCTGGAAAAAAGATGGTGACACTTCCTCTGACCTTCAACTTAAACGCTTTCATGCAACAAGTTCCATTCTTTGAGCCTAGAAGTCAAAAGTTCGGCATTTGACTTGGTAAGACCAAGATCTCTGATCAAATTGTTGTTCTTTTTGGTTGGGGTGGTATGGTTTTCGTTCCTCTTCTTCACCTATGAAATCAAGATTGGTAACATCTCTGAGTTGCTGCTAACTTGTGACAGTGAGTCTTTTGCTGGAGGAGTGGGTATAGGGAATTCTATAGGACAACTCTTATAATTTACAGTATTTGTACTTTTATCACTGTAATGATAGCAAAAGAAAAGTTTGGGAAGAATAAAAGCGATTTTCTTTATTTACTAGTCAAAACCAATTAGGGAATAACACTTATTAGCCAGGAACAAAAGTCATGTTACATAGTGTAATTTGTTAATAATACCTTATGAAAATGATTATATTAGGACTTGTACAACCTTTTGTTGCCTACTATGGGTGCCATATCAAAGTCATAACATGGAACTCATAGTAGTCTTAACTTCTGTTTTTCTCTTATTTCATGTGAAACTATAGATAATCTTTCATTACTCCCTCACCTGATTCATAGGGTTATTCCCAGCCAGAATAATTTCAAATGTTGGTGACTTCAGTTCTTAGTTCAATAGTTCCTCACGGACTTTATGGGCAACATGTATGTATTTTGGCGCCCAGACGCCATTTTTTTTACGCGCATTAGCAGCGTAGAATGCGCCTCAATCTATGAACCTACTCTAAATCAGGAGCTTTCTAGCTCCAAAACGACAAATTAGGCTCAGGTAAGCCTCTTTTAACTTGGTCTACCTGCTCCCGCAATAATGCGCCCAGTTTTGCCGTCCTCCCATCAAAAATGTATAGAATCATACGGTTATGGTGAGATACCCTTCCAGAATGCCCCCCAATCTCAGACGCAGTACAAAGTGCTGTGGGCGCCCAATAATATGTCTAATTTTGGAGTGCACCTGATTATAAATCTAGTGAACAGGGCTACTGACGCAGACTAATGACGCAGCCCCGTTACATATATGTTGCCCTATGTGTCTCTATACAGTTTAATGTTTTGTGATAAATCAGTTGATATTATTACATATTTTATTTCTTATTATTTGTAATTTTATTTTAACTTTTTTCAAATTATATTTTGCAATTATAGAAGAAACTAAGGATAAGAATAAGTGAGAAATAGTAACGCTAAGGCCATGTTCACACGGCTTAAAATGGGCCGTATTTCTGTCCGTAATTACGCGCCGGAGTGCGCAAATTACGGGCTGAATACGTCCCATTCATTACGGTAATCCACAGTTCTCATAGAGAACTATGGATTACGTCTCCTCACCCTGCTCGGCGAATATGCTGGGCGGGGAGATAAGTGACATGTGAATTACCAGCGGCGTATACGCGCCGCTGGTAATGCAAGTCAATGGGCCGGCGAAGTGCCGGCCCCCCGCTCTCTCCCCCGCTCCCACCCCGCCCCCAGCCACACGCCGTAATTACGTCCCACAGTTAAGCCGTGTGAACATAGCCTAGGGCTCTGAAAGGGGGAAGCTTTTAGTGTTAGAGGTAAAAGCAAACATATTTTCATTTTGCTGTACATATCTGCTAAGAAATTGCAGTCAAGAGAAGTTGCTGCAATCCATTCTCCAGTGAAGGAAGGAGAAGCCCTGGTGTGGGGAAAAATTCAATATTATATATACAATATTATATATTTAATATATTGTATATAGCAAAGTCACTAACCTGATTTTTTTGTTAATATCAAAATGGTTGTAGTTTTACATTAGAAAAATATGTGAACCTACATATAGCTGTCTCTCCATGGGTGAAATTATGATGAGCAGTTTAAATGTTTACCATAAAGCATAAAAAAATTAACATTACAGTGAATTATTATCTTGACATGATTTTATTCAGGTAATCCAGAATCATATTAAGTATTATTACATATTCCTGATACTTACACTACTAAAATGACTTTTCTAGGAATTACTACCAAAGAAATATTATTTCACAGGTTAGATAGGACTGTTTTATGATTTTAGCTTTTCAATAGTATATGACAATTGACTTATTGTAGTTATCATTTCTGGACAGAAGAGAGCAGTAGAATCAAGATTTTAAACTATACTAGTGTATCTGCTCATGTGAGCTGTGCGCTCTCCTCCCCCTGGCTCAGTGATTCACCCTCCCATCGTTTCTCTCACACAAAGAAGAGCTGCTGCTCCGATGAGAGCCCTGTGGAGGATTTCAATGCAGGAAAACCAGGATTTCCCCTTTCATTGGATTTATATTTTTGCTGCTCACACACTTGGATTGATGGGATGATGATTATTTGCTACAGATTTTAGAAGAAGGATTTAAGATATGGACAATCAGAGCTTTGTAAAGGCTTGGAAATGGCAAGTAATCTGCTCCTTTCTCCTTTGTAGCTGGGGCTGGGTCTCTGGGCAGCTGCGTTATTCTATTGCTGAGGAGTCTCATCCAGGGACTGTTGTGGGGAATGTCGCTCAGGATCTGGGGGTGAATCTGGCTGATATTAATAGGAGAAGACTGAGTTTGGGATCAGAGGGAAGCAGCAGATTATTCTCCATAGAGCAGAAGAATGGAGCTCTGGTTGTATATGAGAGGATTGATAGGGAGAGCCTGTGTGGACCCAGCCTGAGCTGTTTGCTGCATTTAGAGGTTGTGGCTGAGAACCCTCTGGAGCTGCACAGCCTGGAAATAGATGTTTTAGATATTAATGATAATTCACCAATATTTTCAAACAGTAATCAGGTTGTAAAAATTACAGAACTGGTCACAAGCCCCGGTGTACAATTCCCTCTAGAGAATGCACACGATCCTGATATAGGTATCAATAGTGTCAGTCAGTACAAACTAAACCCAGACCCATATTTCTCATTATCTATAACTAAAGTTTCTGGAACCCTCATTGCTGAATTAGTGATGGAAAAAATTCTAGACAGAGAAGAGAAATCAGAACACAGGCTTATTCTCACTGCTGTAGATGGGGGAGAACCAGCCAGATCTGGATCCACACAGATAACAGTCATTGTGTCAGATATTAATGATAATTCACCCGTGTTTGATCAATCACATTACAAGATATCCCTACTGGAAAACGTGCCTATTAAAACAGTAGTAATTAAACTAAATGCTACCGATTTAGATGAGGGTATAAATAGTGAGTTCACATATTCTATAGATCACCGTACTGCAAGCTCAGCAAAAGAAGTGTTTGACATAAACCCAATCACAGGTGAAATATTTGTTAAAGGAATAGTGGATTTTGAGATTTCTACTAATTATGAATTATTAATAAAAGCAACAGATAAAGGAACACCGAAGCTTGAGGGCAGATGTCATATACAGATCGAGATAGAAGATGTGAATGATAATACTCCAGAAATTATTTTTACATCCAAAAATAATGAAATACCTGAGAATGCCCCCATAGGAACTGTAGTGGGTTCCATCACCATAAGGGACAAAGACACAGGCAAAAATGGAGAAGCAAGACTTATTGTTTCCCCAAATTTACCCTTTAAAATCCAGCCCGTGTCCCAGCGTTATGCTCTGGTCACTAGTGGACATCTGGACAGAGAGAAGCTCTCACAATATACTATTACACTGACGGCATCTGATCTGGGTTCTCCGTCTCTCAGCAGCCAGATTACAATCAGCCTTAATATCTCTGATGTTAATGATAATCCTCAGCACTATTTCTACACAATGTCTACAACGCCTTCATAGCAGAAAACAATGAGGCCGGCAGACTGTTATGTACAGCATCTGCTGTAGACCCGGATGAGGGAGCTAATGCAAACCTCATCTACTCCCTCGCTGAGAGCCACATCCATGGATCTCCGGTCTCTTCATTCGTCTACATTAACTCTGACTCCGGGAATATTTATGCACAAAGGTCTTTTGACTATGAACAATTCCAGGTTCTGCAGATCACAGCAAGGGTGGAAGATTCTGGATCTCCAAAATTATCCTCCAATGTGTCTGTCTTCATCTTTATCCTGGATACAAATGACAACTCTCCCACTATCTTATACCCAGAGAGTACAGGGGAGAGCATTGCTCAGGAGAGCATTCCAAGCTCTGCAGCCGCTGGTTACTTAGTCAGTAAGGTGTCTGCAGTGGATGTAGATTCTGGGCACAATGCCTGGCTCTTCTATAGTCTTGTTCAGTCTGCCAGTCCTGCTTTATTCCACATCTCTGAATACACAGGAGAAGTCAGGACTCTGCAAGGTTTACATGAGGCCGATAACACGGAGCATCGCCTTGTCATTGCAGTCAGTGACCATGGGGAGCCTTCTATGACAACTACAGCTACCATCATTGTGAATATATTAGACACTGTTGCTCAGGAAAATCCCAAATCTCAAGACTTTCTTACAAATGCCAAATCTACTCCAGACCTGACTCTGTATCTTATTGTCTCTCTTGTGGCCATCAGTGCAGTTTTTCTGGTCACATTTACTATATTACTTTTCAGGTGCCTTAGAAGGAATTATGATTCTGGTTGTGGATTCTGCTTTACTGACAGATCCCTTTCTACATCCTATATGGATCAGTACAAACCAACCCTTTACCTGAACACAGATGGGACATTAAAGTACATGGAGGTGCGGATGGCTCCACCAGAAGCTCCGGGCTCTTGTTATCCGGCTTGCTTCCCTCCCACTGCAGATATTACAGGCTTTACAACTGAAAATGTTCCTCAATTAACTGAACCAACTGGGGAACTTAATCACTTATCTAACTCAGAATGGAATAAGGATCCTAATCAGGTGAGATGTTAGTGACACATTTTTTTTTATGCTTTTTTATAATAGTAAACAGATTGCATTGAGCTTTTTAATTAAAATATATTATATATATACTAACACATTTATCAACATCTTCCTATGTGATCAGAGCTTTGACTTACAATATCTAAAACAGTCATGTATAGTCTGTACTTATTTAAAGGTTACAATTTATATTGGAGGATACTGTGGATTATAAAACATTATTGGGTTTAATACTCATATAATCTTTCTATGTTTGTGGTGCTCCGATATCTTTTGAAATTTTTTTGATTTATTGTACAGTCTCTGCAAATTTGTTACATAACCTCTACCATCATTTTGAAATATCACATCAAGCACTTCTACTCCACAGCTATTGACAGTATAAAGGATTCTACTATGTTCTCTTTTGTTTCTTCCTGTGGTTTATTTTCTTAATTTACAAGGCCTCAGGTGTATGAACATAGTATGGACCCTTGTTATACAAATCCTTAAAGGGGTTGTCTCACTACAAAGATTAGCTTTCAACATTGTGGAGGAGCTATGAGCTTTCTCTAGTGACCAACCTGGTGTTTGCTCTCCCTCTGCTGTTTGTCCTTTCTGATAGCAGGGAGTGATGTCATCACATAGGTCATTGCAGCACAGAACTGCAGGCAGTGAGAGCTTGTTTGTTATCTGATCTTTCAGACAAAAGACACGAATTACTACTGTTTACTTTAGCTCAGAAGATTCTCTGACCTCATAGAAGATGATTGTTTATCTAATTAGCAGAGTCTGAATACAGGGAGTGCATATGCTAATTACAGACAACTTGACCAGAAAGTGACAGAGCAAAGCAGCATTATTTCATATATGCATCCTTTGAAACTGTGAGATGAGACAACACCTTTAATACTGTATCCATAGAAATCTACGGGCCCATATTTTACCTTCTTAGGCATATGAGTTTATATATTGTAGATGCGCATAAAGATGTGTCTGTGCCATATTCTGTCTCTAGCGAAGTATTAGAGGTATTTTCCCTGTAAGTTTATTTTATGTGTGTACAATATAGTGCTTCACAGAGACACCAAACAATGGCTGTCAATGACTCTGTAATAGAAAAATATATATGCTCTAAAGCCAGCTTTGCAATGTATTTATAGGGATTTTCTCATTATGCAGTTTCACAGAGTTACAGCCAGTTTTACACTCTCACTTCCTGGTCAGACTTTGGGTGCTTCTACAGCAGTGATTAACATATAAGTTCTCTTGTTTCTAGCTATTCCTGTTCCACCATGGTAGCTTGCATCAGTCAGATAAAAGATAGAGGAGAAAGGTGGTTGGTAACCAAGTGAAACGTGTGTTTTCTAAGAGGAGATAAAATCTTCTTTATCTCCTCACCAAAGCAAAATCTAAACAGCAATGTATTTCATAGACAATTTCATTTACCTTTCCCTACACATTAAAAACTAATAAATGTTGTAAGAAAACCATGTGAATACCTAACTTTTTAAAATATGATGCTTTAATTATATGTTATCTATCGGTTTGATTATTTATGCTCTTTTTTGTATAAATAGAAATAATATATAAATGTTTAATATCTTCTTTATAAGAATTATATAATTATTCATGGGTAGGAGGTTATGAGCTTGGCCAAGCTTCATTAATATGGGTAATATTTTAGTGATAACTTTAAAGGGGTTGGCTTAGAAAGATAATTCATGTCTGACTGGGTGACAAAATGGTTATCAGCCATGGTTTGCCTTCTCTAATCCCTGGCAAGAATCTGCCAAGTCTAGAGAGAAACATCTTCTGGGGAGATATTTTCCTTGTAGCATTGTCCACGTTTGCACTTCTTTATAATGCCTGGTCCAACAAGGACTCCCAACTGGCTCTCCCTTCTGGCTCACATTTTGTGATGCTAAAAAGGGTTTCACTCTATGGAATCCATATGTCCTGTTAGAGCATATGGACTGAGACTGTCTTCCTTTACCAAATACCATGCCTTAACAAAAGCTGTATGTCTGTGGTCCAAAATAATTCATGCTTATAATACTAGAGTATGTGTGAAATGTACCTCAGCCATTACCAGTAATTGTTAAGCAACTGAGAAAAGATATTTGTTAGAAATAAAATGAATGATAAAAGAAGGAATAATGTGTAACTGGATGTCTGGTCACTTTGGTCGACCACCTAATACTTTATAGAGGATTGAAAGGAAACTCTAAGGAGGCTTATACTAACATAGGGGAGCAAATGATTTACTATTGCTAACAATTAGAGAAGGGAAGGACAGGAAGTGTTTGGGTATTACTAAGATGTAACTAATTTAACTATATTCACAGACAGCGTAACAGAATGGAGGGTGGATAGAGGGGGTTATTTATTTAACAGTTAATGATTTTTATTTTTATCATTATCTGTATGATGACCCGTACATCAATATTATGTATGATCGTTCTATGGACTGACATATATATAATATATATATATTATATATATATATATTATATATATATATATATATATATATATATATATATATAATATACATATGCGTGTGTTAGATATATTGTCCAGCTCTTTTGGCCCATTTTAGTGTATAATCTATCTGGGTTAAAATGCTTCTTATGATTTTACTATAGTCTTTAGCTACCTAAACATGTGCAGATTAGATTGCTTGGGGCTTCTTGTTTGCTCCGCTTCTGAAGTATAATTTCCTGACAATGGTGGTGGCTCAGTACTTCAGATCTAAAGGAGCCACCTCTATGCAGGGACATAAGTAGAATGCATAGGACCCCGTAGCAAAATGAGATAGGCCGCACCAGCTAATGACAGTAAGATAGAACAGCAGCATAAATAGCAATAATACCACCATAAATTAGGTAACGGAAATAGTAGTGCTGGAGAGCAGAAAGCCACCAACTGCTTATAACCTACAAAAAGGAACAATGGGCCACATGTATGAAAACTGTCTAGTTCTAAGACTTTCTTTATTGCCCATATCAACCAATCAGAGCACCCCTTTCTTTTCATATAGTGCTCTGAAGAAATGAAAGGGGAACTGTGATTGGTTGCTATGGACAACAAAGAAAGCCTTAGACCTAGACAGTTTTCATACATGACCCCCGATGTTCTTGTACCTAAGTGGGGCCCCCGCAACCTCTGGGCCCCATAGCAGCTATGTGTTATCACTATAGTTATGTCTATGCCTCTGTGTATCTTCTATGAAGCGATGGAAACTGTTGCAGCTGCCTACACATAGAGTTGCATCTTTTAACAATTGTTTATGACTTATCTACAGATGTAGCAGAACAGAACAGATATTGCACCATGATATCATGGTAGTATAATGTTGTACCGTGTTAGCCATAGAAAGTAGTAGAAGAGTGAAGAAATCAGGCGATACCTTTTAGAGGCTAACTGAGTATATTTGATGGTAAGCTTTCGAGAGTACTAGCTCCCTTCTTCAGACATGATGTTATACAAGAACTGAAAATTTACAGACTTTTTATACACAAAAGACATGGACCTTCAAAGGATCTTAGAATTCTTAAAAATAACAAAATGCAATATAAGCAGACAAGTCATTTACAACAGGTCAAGAAATCAACAATCTGGAAACTTGTGAGGCGTGACCGAGGGGTCAGTAATTCTTCGTCTTATCTCGTAGCCATCAGGTGTAATTTGTGGCTCTCACAGTTCACACATAGTTTGACATAAAGCTGGCATGAATATTTAGCCCTTTTTGCAGAGTTTGAAATTTTTGCATTAATTTAAATTCCCATTCCTTTCTCTCCCTCTGCGTCTTAAAATGTCCCATTAAAACCATAATCTTCAAATCTTCAATACAATGGTCATCTCCGGAGAAATGTGCGGCCACTGGGAGATCTGTTCTGTTGTTGTTAATGGTGAATCTGTGTGAATTCATGCGCTGGCTGAGTCTCTGCCCTGTTTCCCCCACATAAAGGCCTGTGGTCGGACATTGCGCACACATGATCAGATACACCACATTGGAAGACCTGCAGGAAAATGTCCCCCTAATTCTGTGCACCTGCTGTGACTGTGGGACAGGTACACTGTCAGCGGTGTGTTTTTTTACCTTTTAGAGGCTAACTGAGTAGATTTGAAGGTGAGCTTTCGAGAGTACTAGCTCCATTCTTCAGACATGGTGTTATACAAGAACTGAAAATTTACAGACTTTTTATACACAAAAGACATTGACCTTCTGACAGTGTACATGTCCCACAGCCCAGCAGATTCAGTATATTAGCAGCTGTTCTTTTGCGGTCCGTAATATATTGTATATAGCAAAGTCACTAACATGATTATACTTAATAGGTAAAAACAATCCTAGTCTTACTTTAGAAAGATATGTGTACCTACATATAGCTGTCTCTCCATTGGCGAAATTATGATGAGCAATTTAAATGTTTACCGTACAGCATAAAAATGTAACATTATACAGTGATTTATTATGTTGACATGACTTTAATCAGGTAATTCAGAACCATATTCAGTATTAATACATATTCTTGAAACTTACACTACTAAAATAATATTATTGAGAATTACTACCAAAGAAATATTATTTCACAGCCTAGATAGCACTATTTTATGTTTTCAGCTTTTCAGTAGTATATGACAGTTCACTTATTGTAGTTATCACTTTTGGACAGAAGAGGGCAGAAGAATCAAGATTTTAAACTCTACTGGTGTATGTGCTCATGTTAGCTGTGCGCTCTCCTCCCCCCTGGCTCAGTGATTCACCCTCCCATCGTTTCTCTCACACAAAGAAGAGCTGCTGCTCCGATGAGAGCCCTGTGGAGGATTTCAATGCAGGAAAACCAGGATTTCCCCTTCCATTGGATTTATATTTTTGCTGCTCACACACTGGGATTGATGGGATGATGATTATTTGCTACAGATTTTAGAAGAAGGATTTAAGATATGGACAATCAGAGCTTTGTAAAGGCTTGGAAATGGCAAGTAGCTTTCTCCCTTCTCCTTTGTAGCTGGGGCTGGGTCTCTGGGCAGCTGCGCTATTCTATTGCTGAGGAGTCTCATCCAGGGACTGTGGTGGGGAATGTCGCTCAGGATCTGGGGGTGAATCTGGCTGATATTAATAGAAGAAGACTGAGTTTGGGATCAGAGGGAAGCAGCAGATTATTCTCCATAGAGCAGAAGAATGGAGCTCTGGTTGTATATGAGAGGATTGATAGGGAGAGCCTGTGTGGACCCAGCCTGAGCTGTTTGCTGCATTTAGAGGTTGTGGCTGAGAACCCTCTGGAGCTGCACAGTCTGGAAATAGAGGTTTTAGATATTAATGATAATTCACCGATATTTTTGAGGAATAATCAAATCATAAATATAACTGAATTATTAGCCATTCCTGGTGTAAAATTTCAGCTAGAGACAGCACAGGATTTGGATATAGGCAAGAACAGTATAAGTCAGTACCAATTAAACCCAAATCCATATTTTTCTTTGCTTTTAAAAAATCGTAAGGATGGGACCCTGATTGCTGAGCTAGTTTTAGAAAAGAACCTAGATAGGGAAGATAAAGCCGAGCATAAGCTAAATCTCATAGCTATAGATGGGGGAGATCCATCTAAATCAGGGTCTACACAGATAACTGTAATAGTTTTAGATTTCAATGACAATGCACCAGTGTTTGATCAGTTCAATTATAAGATTAATATATTTGAGAATATTCCATTAAACACAGTTATTATACAGTTAAATGCTACAGATATAGATGAAGCTGCAAATGGTGAAATAGTGTATTCATTTGATCACCATACTTTAGATTCTGTAGAAAAAATATTTCAAATAAATTCATATACTGGTAAAATAGTGAATAAAGCTATTGTGGATTTTGAAAATTCTGATTTTTATGAATTATATGTAAAAGCAACAGATAAAGGGTCACCTACATTAGAGGGACATTGTGTTATTCAAATTGAGGTAGGGGATGTAAATGATAACACCCCAGAAATTATTTTCACCTCCAAGGCTAATGAGGTTCCTGAGAATGCCCCCGTAGGAACTGTGGTTGGATTTATCACAGTCAGAGACAAGGATTTTGGCAAAAATGGAGAGATTAGACTTGAAGTTTCACCGAATTTACCCTTTAAAATCCAGCCCATGTCCCAGCGTTATGCTCTGGTCACTAGTGGACATCTGGACAGGGAGAAGCTCTCACAATATACTATTACCCTGACGGCATCTGATCTGGGTTCTCCGTCTCTCAGCAGCCAGATTACAATCAGCCTTAATATCTCTGATGTTAATGATAATCCTCCAGCATTTCTACACAATGTCTACAACACCTTCATAGCAGAAAACAATGAGGCCGGCAGACTGTTATGTACAGTATCTGCTGTAGACCCGGATGAGGGAGCTAATGCAAACCTCCTCTACTCCATCGCTGAGAGCCACATCCATGGATCTCCGGTCTCTTCATTCGTCTACATTAACTCTGACTCCGGGGATATTTATGCACAAAGGTCTTTTGACTATGAACAATTCCAGGTTCTGCAGATCACAGCAAGGGTGGAAGATTCTGGATCTCCAAAATTATCCTCCAATGTTTCTGTCTTCATCTTTATCCTGGATACAAATGACAACTCTCCCACTATCTTATACCCAGAGAGTACAGGGGAGAGCATTGCTCAGGAGAGCATTCCAAGCTCTGCGGCCGCTGGTTACTTAGTCAGTAAGGTGTCTGCAGTGGATGTAGATTCTGGGCACAATGCCTGGCTCCTCTATAGTCTTGTTCAGTCTGCCAGTCCTGCTTTATTCCACATCTCTGAATACACAGGAGAAGTCAGGACTCTGCGAAGTTTACATGAGGCCGATAACACGGAGCATCGCCTTGTGTTTGCAGTCAGTGACCATGGGGAGCCTTCTATGACAACTACAGCTACCATCATTGTGAATATATTAGACACTGTTGCTCAGGAAAATCCCAAATCTCAAGACTTTCTCACAAATGCCAAATCTACTCCAGACCTGACTCTGTATCTTATTGTCTCTCTTGTGGCCATCAGTGCAGTTTTTCTGGTCACATTTACTATATTACTTGTCAGGTGCCTTAGAAGGAATTATGATTCTGGCTGTGGATTCTGCTTTACTGACAGATCCCTTTCTACATCCTATATGGATCAGTACAAACCAACCCTTTACCTGAACACAGATGGGACATTAAAGTACATGGAGGTGCGGATGGCTCCACCAGAAGCTCCAGGCTCTTGTTATCCGGCTTGCTTCCCTCCTGCAGCAGATATTCCAAGTTTCACACTGAATAAAGCCCAAAATATCCCTCAATTAACTGAACCATTAATGGAGTCTAAACCTTCCTCAGACTGGTCTAATGATTCTGATCAGGTGAGAATATATTTAGTGTGTTTTTCGGTTTCTTATTATGATGCAACTATTTAGAATTTTATCTTGTGGATAGTTTTTTTGTTCGTTTTTTCTTTTTAAAACTTTTTATGACCCTTAAGGTATGTGCACATGGCGTTTTGCAATACATTTTTCGATTTGAAAAATGTACTGTGTAAAACATGTCCAAACATGTACCCAAAATTTGGTACGTGTTTGAATACGTTTTCTGGATTGCAAAAATATCACGCTAACGCTGGATCTTCCTATTTTTGTCTATAAGCATTGCAAAAATATACCCTATAGTTTTAAATAGGGTTTGTGATGCGTAAAATGGATCAAGAATGGCCATGTTAATTACATAGCTAAATAGTTTGTACGGTTGAAAAAAGACACGTATCCATGAAGTTCAACCAAGGGTGGGGAAAATGTGGGTGAAGGGAGAGAGACAACGACATTAAGCTCAGCCTCCCCACTGGTTAATGCCCTGAAACCCACAAAGCAAGAACCAATCTGCTCCAGGGGAGACCCCATCTCTGACCACAGAGCCACCACCAGTCAGGATCCAGAATTTTACATGGCTATTCTTTGATCGGATCCGTTAAACACTTCACAAAGACGTAAGTAAAACACGTTTTGTCTTAATTACGATAATTTTTTAACAAACTAATGTAAACTAATGTAATCACAGAGGACATAGATACGTGTTTAGGTCAGTTTTTGGGCCCAAAAAACATACCCAAACACGTATCTAAAAAACGCTGTGTGAACATCCCCTTAGTCTTCGCTAGATTAGTACAATTTTATTTTTTACTTCTACCTTATTCTGATTTTAACAAGTTAGTGAATGATCCTAAACAAGTAGTAGATATAATGCAGTGAGCTAATTATGTATACACTGATACTATTAGCCACTGCTGGGCAACCTGACGTACAAATGAGGTAACACTAAAAGTGACTGATAAGGCACCATGATTTCACACCCTAGAATGTTTTCTCGAATTTTTCAATGCTTTTCATTGGTGTTTGTTTTGAGATAAGATCAGATCACATGAAAAGCCATGATATCACAATCAAGTTAAGCTCTGCTACATCTGTACCCTATTATGATTCCTGACTTTATGAAACTGCTGCATATTATACTTGTAGAAGGGCAGGGCAATGGGTTGGCATGTTTGCTTAAGTATGTTTTATTCTTTATGCATATATTTTATGTAGTTCAATATGAGTTTAGACTTTTCAAAACAAATCTTATGAGATCTTTTCTTGTTTATAGCAAAATAATATGTGTAAAGCATAAACCACAGTTGGATATAAAACATACAGTACATAAATGTCCCTTGTATTTGAGCAAAGAACTCACTACAGTAGCGTTTATACCAGAACGATAATCTGGAGAAGCAACCATATGAATTTTATTTTGCTGGGGTCTGTATATTAGGCACATAAGGGCAGAATGTGATGTTGGGCTCATCAGATAGATACCATTGCTTTAAGCTATAGTGGTCAATACTTATAGGAGGATGCATATATGATATTTAAGATATCTCCATGCATTTATGCCATTTAGACCCTATCTAATAAGACAATTTTTATTATAGTTATGTGTGTGTTACTATTGCTTTGGACTGTATATGCAGGTATAAAGTCAATAACCTAGGACTTTTCTCATCATAGACACAGTTATATGCCATTTTGGACTATTGCTATAAAGATAATTTTATCAAAGTTCTGAATTAAAGTAAATACAAACAAAACATTTAAAAATTATTGGCTTATTCCATATCTGTCTGTATCTCAAAGTGCATATGGGAAAAAATAGTGTCTTATTTTTATCTCACACTGTATGACAAAGCTATAAGTCACGAGAAACGTATGAAGGTCTGTAATACTCTGGTCCCTCAACATACACTCATGTACAGGATGATAACTGTATGTGAAACCATAACTCTATAAAGAACTGGTATTTGGTTCAAAGCTCCAAAATATTACCCAACATAATATAATATGAGAAAATGAGAAAATTAAGCAAATAACTAATACAGATAAAGTAAGTCTTTACATTTAACAGCCAGAAAGAGCTGCTGGAAGCTGGAAATCACTTTGTATTTTGAGGATAGCAGCTATGTTGGGTCATGTACTTCATAGACAAGGTACCAAAAAAATTAAAATTGGGTCTGCTATCACCTACTGCCCAAAGGAACCCTTCATCCTGGCTTATGTAAAGAGCATTACAGAACTTATGGTACCACACTATACTGTACAGATCGCCAATCATTGCATGCACTTCACTAATACAGATGTTTACAAGTAAAATTTTATAATAATTGGTTGAATCTTCCATCAGTCACATGATCTTCAGATAAGCAGTGTCTGTGACATTGTTTGGTGAGTCTGGTTTCAAGATGAAATGTCCCAGGAAAAACCATTGAACAGTGAAAATATTCTATTCGGAAGCTATTGTAACTTGAGGGACCAATGTATGAAAATATGTTGTCTCCATTTGTCACCATACAAGCTTTATATAAATGGCTTTCCTATATGTTTCAGCCTAAAGGTTCAGAACCCCCCCGAAGCCCTAAGCGAAGGGGGACCATGACATTGGGAGGGGAAACCTAGAGCTCCCTTATAGTTGGGGAGTTTTTGGCTGTATAGCTGTAGGTTTGTAAGCTGATGGTTTCAGTGTATGCATAGTATATTTATTGTAAGTAACTTTGAGCAAAGGGGTAAAGGGTTTTAGAGGGCCTTATAGCCCCCGCATTGTGTAAAGCTCCTGATGGTAGTTTATAGGAATGAGCAGGGGGGGGGTTGTGATTGAGGGGAGGGTTGTGGATGGGGAAGAGTTTATGGAGGAGGGTGGGGTTTAGGGTAGATATAAAGTTCCGGGTTTTTCTTCCTTTCCCCTCTTCTACAAAGAAGAAGATGATGTGTCTGCAGCCTAGGGGAAATACAATGCCAGTGACCCCCCCAGTCCAAAGGAGGGGGTTTTACTCCCTAAAACAAATACGCAGTATGTATTTCATATGTTTGTTATTTTGGGGTTTTTACATGGAATTTTGTAGCACATGAGGAATGTATCGTCCCTCCCCCCCCAGGCAGGCTTGGGTTAGCTTTTGTCTGTAAGCTTTTACCCTCAATTCGTGTTATCTGAGTTCTATGGGGGAGTGTGAGGTCAAAAGGTACTGGGGTTTTGGTGAGGAAGGGCAGCCTGAGGGAGGGGAGATCCGAATGAGGGTCGTGAGGAGGCTCAGTGGCTGTACAGGAAACCCTGTGTGGTACTGACTTGGCGGAGTAACTATTGTGGGTGCAGGGTTTGTTCTCCCTTGTAGATAGAGGGTGGGGATCTGTAATGTTCTTTATGAGCCCAGGCATCACAAGTGTATACTGACCCGTATGTAAGGGTTTTCCCTGCTTAGTATTGTGGTGGGGTGATATCACGGGTTTTTAATGTATTAAGGGACCCCCTTTTTTTGGGGCCCCCCCTTTTGTTAACAGGGCATTATTCCCTGTTTGATTGGGGGTTGGAGAATCACGCGTGAATCATAAATAGGAGAAAAACCCACCCTGCTGTTATGTACGAGCATTTTTCCCCTGTTTTTTTTGTGATTGTGATATCACAGCGAAAAAATAAAATGGACTGGTTACCCCCCTGTTATGTACGGGGCTTTATTTCCCATTCGCTTATTTTTAGTGATCGGTGTATACCTTTATTCGGGGGTGTTTTCTGCCCCTGCTATGTACAGGGCATTATTCCCCTGTTAGTATTGTGTTAGTGATATCATAAGTTAATCAAAAATAGGAGGGTTTTCTGCCCCGTTTGCAGGGATATGTTTCATAGTTTCATTTTTGTAAGGCAAAAAAAAAGAAAAAGTGTCCATCTAGTTCGCCTTTTGGGGCAAAGGTGTTGATCGGGGAAAGGAAAAAAAACCCCCAAATGAGGTAGAAGCCAATTGTCCTCATTTTGGGAAAAAAATTCTTCCTGACTCCAATTGGCAATCGAAAATCCTGGATCAATGACCCCTCTCCTGAATCTAGTCACTATAAAAGTTATATTTTTTACGCTCCAGAAATGATCCAAACCCTTTTTGAACTCGGTTATTTAATTCACCCATGCCAGCCCTTGGCAGAGAATTCCATGTTCACGGGTCTTAAGTAAAGAATCCCTTTTTTTATGTTTTAGTAGAACTTTGTTCCCCAAGACTAAAGGAGCCCCCTTGTTTAGACAGCCCTGTGATAAATAAAATTTTGGGGGGATCCTATATTGACCTTTGTGTATTTAAAAATTTTTTATGTCCCCCCCAAACCTTTTTTCTCTAAACTAATAACCTAATTTGCCAAACTTTCTGTGTACTGTAGTCCACCAGTCCTTTATTATTTTTGTTGCCCCCTTTGTACGTTTTAGCTCTACAATGTCTTTCCTGTGCATGGTGCCCAAAACTGTACACAAAATTCCCTGTGTGGGCTAACCAGGACTTGTATAATGGGAGAATTATGGTTTTCATCATGTGCATTATGCCCTTTTAATGCCCCCTTTATCCTATTTGCTTTTTCTGTGCTGCCTGACACGGCTGTACAATTAAGTTTTTTGTCCACCCAGGATTCCCAAGTCCTTCTCATGTCACTTTTACCAGTGTTTTTCCATTTAACATGTAATCATGTATGGATTTCTCTTTCCACATGGGATAACCTTGCATTGATCAGTGTTAAACCTCATCTGCCATTTCCCTGCCCAGGCTCCAACTTATCCAGATCCCTTTGTTAATACATATTATCCTCAATGGTGTTGATTTAAACACGTTACAGGCTTAGTATCTTCTGCAAGATCGTTTTTCTACTGTGTTTTCCTGTGTAAGTCATTAATGAAATTGTGAAAGTGGATAGGGCCCAATACTGACCCTTGTGGTACCCATAGTAACAGCGATCCAGTCTGAGTATGTAGTTAATTAATACCCTTTGTTTTTATCAGTGAGCCAGTTACTTTCCCTCTTGCAACATTTTCCCAGTCAAAGCCATTTCATTTTAGTTACCACCCTTTATGTGGCTACGTATCAAATGCTTTAGAAAAATCTAGAATTATTTGACTTACAGTGCCTCACACGAATTCCAGTCTAGCTACTGATTCCTCATTATTTCCCTTTTAGTATTTGGTTTAGGTGATCGATATTTAACCTTTATCTCAGGGATTATATTGAGACCCTGCTGAGTACCAGGGTTATCAGATCCCCCTTTCTATACATGGAGTCTGATTGTACATGATCTCCTTTTACCTCTGTGGAGATACATATGTTATTATGCAATGCTGACTCTATAGTCTATTTTGTGCTGTATATATTAAAACTGCTGAATGATGGTTCGGTAGGGGGGGTCCTTTGTAGTTGAGCTGGTGAATTTTTTGGGGTTTCCTACGGTTGGTCCCCAATGGTTTGGTCTGGCGTCTATGGTGAGGCTCTTGCAGGGTCGGTCCCGGCGAGACGATTGTTAATTTTGCCATTCAGGACAGCGCCAACAGGACATGCAGAGAGCTGCTTCGGTGGAGGTCCATGGGGCCTTGGAACCGGCACAAGGTCCCTATGGTGGGCGGCATGCCTCACGGGCGGCATGGGGCTGGACATGCAGCAATCAGGAGGACCCCAAGTTAAGCAGACGTGCCAAACGGTGGGTCAGCGGGATGAAAAGGGCAGCATGGCTCCTGCATCTGGCAATTGTGGCTTATGGTTCCTCTGAGCCAAATGGTGAAAGAGCTAGAGGTAAATAGGTTCAGAGCATTGATATAAGGCGCCAGATCGTGGTTAGCTTCATGACTCTTCTTTCCCTTCAGTCGGGCATACTAACACTTGCTGTTATTAGGACGAGGTGGGGGTCTTTGGAGTTGGTCATTAAAACTTTGGTGCTTTGGGGTTTTCATTTCTTGTGATGGTTCCTCCCCTGTGGTGGTGTGGTATGGCGCGTATGGGGAGGCTCCGTGGCAGGGTGGTGTCCAGCGAGTGCGGGGTTAACATGACTCATGGGTGTTTATGGTGCCTCCGAAGCCAGTGGTGAAATCGGGCTAGGGGTAAGGTTGTCAAGGAGCATTGATATAAATCAACAGATCTTTTTAGCTTCAAAGACCTCCTTCCCCATTAAGTTTGGCATTCTTAATCTGTGGGTACTAAGGTTCTTAGGGGGTCCTTGAGGGTCTGGCGACTCTGGTTAAGGCTCCAAGAGTGGAAAACGGTTTTCCAGTTCCAACAAAAAAAAAAAAAAAGAGGATCTGGCGAAGGTGGCTCTTTCAGGATGGTTATTCCTGGGTGCCAAAATTGGATTGAGAAGCGAGTTCTGGCTTTTTGGGCCCCCGAGCAGTGGAATTGCGGCTGGGGATACTGGTTGTTTTTTCCGTTCGGGGGATTCGTGTCGCCAGGTCTCTTGCACCTCGGATTGGTGATTTACGTTTGAACGCGATCTGGCGTAGGTGGGCTCTTCCAGGTGTATCCCTTGGAGTGCAAAAAAAGGTTGGAGCAGCCGATAGACTGGCTCTTTTTTGGGGCTGACCGTGCCAGTGGAGATGGCGGGGGGTAATGGTGTTTGTCAACCCTGAGGGGTTTGTAGCCTGTGCTTAGTCCCCATGATTGGGGGTTTATGGTGCCTCGGAGCCGGTTGGGGGTTTATTGGTTCAGAGTTACTGACTAGGTCGCCAGATTTTTATCTTCAAGGACCTCCTTCCCTTATAGGGTGGCATAGAACAAGATGAAATTATTGGTCTTATTGTATTCTCCATTATTCTAGTGGCAATCATCAATGATAGATGTCACGGGGCTTGCTTATACTATGATCGGCAGTTTTCCAGATTATTAATTAGAAAGGGCACAAGTTTTATATAGATTTTTGCTAACGTGGGTTGTTTTAACATGTTCCTAAGCTTTAAATTGAATCTGTCCAAAAAATGCTTATGTGAATTATGGTTCCTTGAGGTTTCTCCAATTTTGCCAATGGCTAATGATCATTTTAGTATATGGCTTCCTGATGGGTAGATGGCTCATTGGGGGTATGCGTCCGTGATTGAGAGCATTGGAACATCGCAGTTATGGTCTCTTCACCCTCCTTGTTTGTAGAGGAAAAAGTTATGGCTCTGGGAGGGTGAGGAGAAAAAATGAGCGTGGCAAAAAAAAACCAAAAAAAAAACAAACAAACAAACAAATACAAAAAAAAAAAAAGATTAAATCTGTAAATTTGTATGTTGGCGGTTGCGTGGGGGAAAAATGAATTTCAAGTGATGAGTTGCTTCATGGACCCATTTTTGGCAGGTATTGCAAAGAAGTTGGTCTGTTTGGTATTGTTATGTATGCTCATGCTCCTCTTATAGTTTTCACTTGAAAGGCTATCAACTTTCAATAGAGACTCTGTAACGTCTATACAGCTATGCAACCAATCGGAAGGGTAGCATCAAGATTGGTGCAGGGCCTGCAGCTAGCAATGCAATTGTTATCCAGGCACAGTTGGCACCCTGACTGCCCTTGTCATTAAGTGATCATGGAAGTCTAGGAGTGTAACAGCTAGCCAATGTGCACCCACAGTGGGATGACTCTGTTTTAATTGGGGGATTGTTCTCCAGAGAACCGTGTTGGTCTTCTCAATGTGTGCTTGGGTCTGGTGTTAACGGCAAAGGGATGGAGAGGGTTTGTTGGTGAACTTGAGTCCAATCTGCGCAGCTTGGGGTTGACGGTTTTGAGGTTTAATTTAAGAGGATGGACAATTGTTTAGGAATTGTCTAGCGCAATGTTGTACTACTTTCTCTTTAACTATTTCTATAAGCTGAACGAGAGCGGGGTTTGGCATGGTTTATTGTAGGGCTCATCTATATGTCCTTGACTGTTTAATAGATTGTTGCTAATGGTGTTATAATTACATGTTACATAGTTTACAGTAATAGCTTGATGACTGAAGCTATTGCTTCTTTTGAGTACTTTTTGCAGTTAATGTTTTGTCGGTTAGTAGGTCATGCTTAGATGCTTAGTTAAAGCTGTTTGGTATTAGAGGCAGCATGTTGGTTCTTGCGGCTTACCCGAAAGATGTATGCTTTCTGGAGTCTGAAAGTTCCTTGTTCTATTGCTGGAATGAATCTTGGGGGCCATCTGTAGGATGGAAAGTGTAAATAATATGATGAGTCACGGATTAGTTTAGAGTTTTTAACTTAAGGGGGGAGGGGGGGGTAAATTTTTAATTGATAGCTTGATGATCAGTCATTGTGAGTAGTGTTCGTGGACTCTACATACATGGTTACCATGTTATGATTCTCTGTTGTTAGTCCTATTACGTCCCCCATTTGGGGTTAAAGATACAGCTGTTTCACCTTGAGCTATTGGGATCCTTGAGCTAAGGGAATCAGCGCCCAATTAGTATATGGGGTATTATTCCATACATTACTTACCTTTCACTGTTATGGTTTCGTCTTGTTAGCCATGGTAGGTGTCTTTTTGTAGGGAGTTTTCCAGGGCAGATACAAATTGATTGTGGTCATTTTGTGGGAGTTTGGTTATTAGGGCGTTTTTGGTGAGGGGTCGGCCTTTAAGGTGTCAAAGTACTCTACCTGTGGCGGTTCAGGAGTCTAGGTGGAAGTTGCAGGTCATGTTATGGTGGACTAATTTTAACCATAGAGGATGTTTAAATCTCATCGGTGTGAAGAGGCTGAGCTTTGGAAGTGGACAGCTTAAGGATGGTTTTTAATGGTAATGGCATCCTGGGGCGGGCACGTTGGTTAAATCAGGATGTGAGGTCTTCTGTAGGGTCAGTGGTTGCCCCTAACGTGTACTTAAAGTATACTGGCTCTGCTATGTATGGAAGCCCCAGTGAGTGCCGCCCCTTTATTGCTGTTGGCGGGTTGCTGCATGTCCAGGACGGCTGGGAATTATCACCACAAATTGGTCTAGCACTACACCTGACTCCTTCCATTGGTTTGTTGTACTTATGTGGTTTGAATAAAAGCTGTGGCAATTTGACACCATAGGAGAATGTGTTAGTGCATTTATTCTTGGGTTTTAATCTGGGGTATAGTTTAGAGCGGGGTTTCATCCCATACCAAAAGTCAAGTTTATGACATAAAGTATAGTCACTCAAGGATAGACTTGGTGGACACATTTCATTCTCTCTACACTCCTGCTATAATAATCCTCTATGCCCTGTGACACTGAATCACTTATACTGATGTAAAATAATCTTTAAAACATGAATGTTGATACAAGTAGACAGTATATGCAGATATTGTATATGGAGTAAAGGGATATTAGTAGAAGCCTTGATATAACATGCAGTAAGATAAGCTCTGCTGGTTATCACAATTTACCATTTAATGTGAAATGTAAAGAAAGTCAGTGTAGAATAATAACAGTTATGATAGTTGTTCTGGGATAAGAGCAGAAGGGAGGAAAAATCATTACAGGAAACATATTATTGGTGTGGACACTCCTGTAAAGTGCTTTGACAGGCAAAAACTATGATTTTTTTTGAATTTTCATGATCAAAGTGATGTTCTGAAGATGCACAAGTATCTCATATAAATGGATACTTATATTTGTTTGCCAGTGAAGATAATACTGCTTGATTCTTTTGTCTCATTTTATTGCTTAATATTTGTCAAATAAGTGAGATAGAAACATAGGTTCAACAAGCTGTCAAAAAATATCAGGGAATATTTAAAGGTTTCATGTATAGTTGACCCTAAGAATTGCATGGGGAGGTTGATAGACTGTTCAGGCTAAATGTGAATGGGCCAGGCAGCTAAAGCTGGTCACGTCACTTGTCAATTACACTCCGCTCACATTGCTCTGAAGCAGGTGATATAAGAGGAGTCGCACTGTAGCAAAAAAGAGGGGGGTATTGCCATTGGTTTTTAATTCCACCATTTATCACAACTAAAGAGGGTGGCCATACATTCATGTCATCCAGGGCATTAACTTTACTGCAAAATTTCAATTTACTGGCACCATGGTAGACAATGCTTTAAAGAATAGACATAGCAATAAAGAATGTAATCAACTTTGACGGTTTAGACCTAGCTTCTTTCTGCCATCTTTTCTTGATACTAAAATGATAAATCCAATGGACTTGTTGTTGTTGATGTTGTTGGGATTACCGTTCATTATTTTTGTATCCCTGCCTTGTCTTTATGTTGAGTTGCAAATGTATCTTTGGTATATTAGAATTAGTTGTATCATTATTTTGTAATCTTTAAAAAGACTCTGTTAAATTGCTTAGTAGTTAATGTCCCATATATTAGTATCTCAAATCACAGCAGCTGTAGTTATCATAATTTGCCAGAAGAGTGCAGTAAAGTCATCTAAGAGTAATTTTCATCTATGTGAAGAGATCTGCTCATGTGAGCTGTGCGCTCTCCTCCCCCTGGCTCAGTGATTCACCATCCATCGTTTTCTCACAAAAGAGAGATGCTGCTCTGATATGAGAGGCCCTGTGGAGGATTTCAATGCCGGAAAACCAGGGTTTCCCCTTTCATTGGATTTATATTTTTGCTGCTCACACACTTGGATTGATCGGATGATGATTATTTGCTAAAGATTTTAGAAGAAGGATTTAGATATGGACAATACAGAGCTTTGTAAAGGCTTGGAAATGGCAAGTAGATTTTCTCTTCCGTCCTTTGTAGCTGGGGTGGGCTCTCTGGGCAGCTGCGTTTATTCTATTGTGATGAGTCTCATCCAGGGGACTGTTGTGGGGAATGTCGCCTCAGATCTGGGGTCATCTGGCTGATATTAATAGAAGAAGGACTGGAGTTTGGGTCCCCCCCCCCCCCCCCCCCCCCCCCCCCCCTCGGCTCGAGAGGGAAGCAGCCAGATTTATTCTCAATAGAGAGGAAGAAATGGAGCTCTGGTTGTATATGAGAGGATTGATAGGATGAAGAGCCCTGTGTGGACCCAGCCTGAGCTGTTTGCTGCATTTAGAGGTTGTGGCTGAGAACCCTCTGGAGCTGCTCAGTCTGGAAATAGAGGTTTTAGATATTAATGATAATTCACCAATATTTCCAAGTGTAAATCAGATAATAAATGTTACAGAAGTGTTTTCCAGTCCAGGAGTTAGATTTCAATTAGAAACGGCAACAGATTTAGATGTGGGTAAAAATGGTATTAGTCAATACAAATTAAACCCCAATCCATACTTTTCCCTGCTCATAAAGCATCGTAAAGATGGGACCCTGATTGCTGAGCTGGTGCTAGAAAAGAGCCTGGATAGGGAGGAAAAGTCTGAACATCAGCTAATTCTCACTGCTATAGATGGGGGGGATCCTCCGAAATCAGGGTCCACACAGATAACTGTAATAGTTTTAGATATTAATGATAATGCACCAGTGTTTGATCAGTCCACTTATAAGGTCAGTGTGTGGGAAAATTTTCCACTGAATTCAGTTATAGTTCATTTAAATGCTACAGATCTAGATAATGGTGCGAATGGTGAAATCCTATTTTCTTTTGATCACCATACCTTGAATTCTGCAAAAAGGAAATTTAAAATTAGATCTGAGACAAGTGAAATAGTGACTATAGATACTTTGGATTTTGAAGATTCAGACTTTTATGAATTATTTGTCAAAGCAACAGACAAAGGGTCACCTACATTAGAGGGACATTGTGTTATCCAGGTTGAGGTAAAGGATGTAAATGATAACACCCCAGAAATTATTTTTAAGTCCAAGACTAATGAGGTTCCTGAGAACGCCCCCATAGGAACTATAGTTGGATTTATCACAGTTAAAGATAAAGATTCTGGCAAAAATGGAGAAATTAGACTGGATATATCACAGAATTTACCCTTTAAAATCCAGCCCATGTCCCAGCGTTATGCTCTGGTCACTAGTGGACATCTGGACAGGGAGAAGCTCTCACAATATACTATTACACTGATGCATCTGATTTTGGGTTCTCACGTCTCTCAGCAGCCAGATTACAATCAGCCTTAATATCTCTGATGTTAATGATAATCCTCCAGCATTTCTACACAATGTCTACAACGCCTTCATAGCAGAAAACAATGAGGCCGGCAGACTGTTATGTACAGTATCTGCTGTAGACCCGGATGAGGGAGCTAATGCAAACCTCATCTACTCCATCGCTGAGAGCCACATCCATGGATCTCCAGTCTCTTCATTTGTCTACATTAACTCTGACTCCGGGAATATTTATGCACAAAGGTCTTTTGACTATGAACAATTCCAGGTTCTGCAGCTCACAGCAAGGGTGGAAGATTCTGGATCTCCAAAATTATCCTCCAATGTTTCTGTCTTCATCTTTATCCTGGATACAAATGACATCTCTCCCACTATCTTATACCACAGAGTACAGGGGAGAGCATTGCTCAGGAGAGCATTCCAAGCTCTGCGGCCGCTGGTTACTTAGTCAGTAAGGTGTCTGCAGTGGATGTAGATTCTGGGCACAATGCCTGGCTCCTCTATAGTCTTGGTCAGTCTGTCAGTCCTGCTTTATTCCACATCTCTGAATACACAGGAGAAGTCAGGACTCTGCGAGGTTTACATGAGGCAGATAACACGGAGCATCGCCTTGTGATTGCAGTCAGTGACCATGGGGAGCCTTCTATGACAACTACAGCCACCATCATTGTGAATATATTAGACACTGTTGCTCAGGAAAGTCCCAAATCTCAAGACTTTCTTACAAATGCCAAATCTACTCCAGACCTGACTCTGTATCTTATTGTCTCTCTTGTGGCCATCAGTGCAGTTTTTCTGGTCACATTTACTATATTACTTGTCAGGTGCCTTAGAAGGAATTATGATTCTGGCTGTGGATTCTGCTTTACTGACAGATCCCTTTCTTCATCCTATATGGATCAGTACAAACCAACCCTTTACCTGAACACAGATGGGACATTAAAGTACATGGAGGTGCGGATGGCTCCACCAGAAGCTCCGGGCTCTTGTTATCCGGCTTGCTTTCCTCCTGCAGCAGATATTCCAAATTTTACTTTGACTAAACCTCTAAACAACCCACATTTAGCTGGTATGGTTGAGCATACAGATCTTTCTTGTGACTTAAGTTTGTTAAATGAAACTAACCAGGTGAGACACTGAAGCTTATTACTTTTCTTATTTTATTTCAATATATTATAATATGTCCTACATACAGAAGGTTACTGTATCTAATGGTAACATGATAAAGTGTTCTAGAGAATTTCTTTGGCTGGTTCCATGTCTTTTGACAATTGCATTTGTGCTCTAAAGTCATTATGATCTGGTTATAATTTTAATGTTTTTTAAATGTAAATATTCTTCTAAGCAAATGCCATAATTGACATATGCTGTATTTACCTTGTGCATGTACCACAGATCCCTACACATGACAAGGAAATACAATTATCTTGCTTGTGTATACAGATAGGAAGCACTGTGTAAAAATCTGTACTTAGGGTTTTATATGTTGGCACATACATGATTTTGTTAGATTAGCCTGTATATGTATATTTTTCAGTTCTTACACAAGACTGCCATAATTATATCATAATATCATTGGGTTGCTTTAGTATTCGTTATGATTAATTACACACTTTTTATAGAGCATATTCCCTGTTATTTCTTCACTTGGTGTGCCAAAGAACTGATAGTGATTTCAGGGCATCAGTTTTTTTTATTTTTTTTGCATGTTAAAAAGTAATTTAAAGGACCAGGCCAGCTTCATACCTGTTTTTTATGGCTGCCAATGGTTCAGGCTACCTGCACTGCAAGCTGAAATACACATCATGGTAGTTTGTCCCAGAAGTAAATCTCTATATTCACTCCTGTGGAAGGTTCAAAGTTAGTGTCATCGGAATTCATAGAGAAAGACTTCCTGTCAGCATCAAAAGCACGGTGTCTTTCAACTAATCAGAGTGCAGATCATGTGACCTAAAAGAGACTGTTGCATCAGCCATAAATCCTGTATGATGCTGCAGGTAAGCACAGTTACTGGCACAACCGGGTATCCTAAAGTAATTTCTAATAAACTAAAGGAAATAAAAACTTGAGTGAGCCTTTAAAGGGGTTTTCTCACCACACTCACCACATTCAGTTTTAACCTCACTCTGTCTTGTCATGCTGTCGGTGGTTCTTTATCAGTGATTAGCATATTTTACTTCTCTGTATGTAGCTGAGCCATTACACTGACAATTGCAGGATATGTTATCTTCAGTAAAACAAAGGGTACATGTGCTGTGACTACTGAAAACAATTGCCTATTTGTAATCTTGTTAGAAATAATTAGTTTGCTCCATGAGCTCAGTCTGTCCATGGTGATATTACTCCCTGCTCTCTATTCTCTCCTCTAATCAGATAATAGCGTTATTTTCAGATAACCAGATAATCATAGAAACCAGTGCACACTCAAGAGCACATAAAACACTCTTATCTCTTGAGTAAAGTGAAATCTATTGACCAAAGTATTTAGGAAAAGTCTTCATTTAACTGTCCCTTCGTGTTGAAAGCTAATCTTTGTAGTGAAAAAAAAAAACCTTTTAATAGAATACTTTTTGTATAGTACAGAGTTGTCCAATCACAATGACAAATTTTGCATCATTTTACCAGTACATTTTGGAACAGCTCCTTTTCGATCTGTGTTCATCATTAATGAATGGTAAGGACCTTAACAAAATGATACTATAGTAAAGGGTAAAGATTTGATCTCCAGGGTCATGTCAAGAGAACAGAGAGCAATCCAAACCTGAGATTCTTCTGTTCTGGATGGAACAGAATCAACTCATGGGGGTGAGTTGATCTGTGCTGTAAGATCTTTGTAAAAGAGCCATACTGGCTAGCTGGTAAAACTTTATAAAACTACTTTAACTCTGCTTCTTGGATGAGAATATTAAAATGTTGTGCTCAGTCTATATGTTCTTATAGCAGGGTGACTGAAGACTTGTGCAGGCTAAAAAATACAGTGGATTTATGATCAGTAGCGCTTTATTAATCAATATTGTGATATTGATAGAAAAAATATAATGAAACCTTCAATGCAAAAGTGGAAATTATATATGTCTATACATATTAAAGCATGGTATGTGTAAATGGTATATATGAAACTAATTTAAGCTCTTTCAGTTTCCGCAAAATCATTGTGATACACTGAAAATTGTTCTTATACAAATTACCTTTACTTAACTATAAGACTTGCACTGATTGGTTTCTAAGGTAGAGTTAAATGGGTATTCCCATCACAGCAATGCTGCTGGAAGGGCTACTTACTGCAAAGCAAATAATTTTCAAAATGCATGTTATTAAAAAATATATATGCCTTACCTAATACAGGCCTTTTTTGCACCATCAACTTTCTCTCTTGTCTTTTTGGTAACTGACCACCACTGTGTACTTTCAGTTATGGCTGCTATTGCAGTGTTACTGTGATGTTGCCTGTGGCTGGGATAGCGGAGACACCTTGACTCATGTGCCCTCCCCCTTCTTCTCCCTGGTTCGGCCAGAACACAGGATTTTGTTCTCATACAGTTCTTTAATAACACTGCATTACTGGCCACCACTGAAAGCACACATTTAGTGGTCGGTAACCAAGAAAGCAAGTTGAACTTGCAAAAAAGGCCTATATTAGGTAAAGCATACATATTTTTTAATAATAGGCATTTAAAAAATTGCTTACTTTACAGTAATTGTTTCTTTCAGCAGTCCTTGCTGTGATGGCAATAGCCCTTTAGGTATATGCATGGTAGAGAATTTGGGCACTCCCTTAAGACAAATGAGGCAAAGAAGGCCTATTGTTCCTCAGTCAAATGTGGCATTAATTCAAGTTTAAATGCTGGAGCTATAAAAAAAAAAGATAAATATATGTGCAGAACAACATAACTAAGATTCAGTATTTTAACTTGGGTCAAATGTATAATGTACATGATGGGTGTCCAGAAGTTCTAATGTGGTTAGTATGCTTAAGTTGCGTTCACACGGCAAAGACCAAATACTGGTTGGATTTTCCGACTGGTATTTGGTCTGTTTTTTGGACGCAGGGGGAAAACTGTTGTCCATGGTTTGCGGATTCAAGCTGTCCCCCTTCGCACCCACATGTTCATGTTCTGTCCGAAGTTGTTTCATATTAATGTCAATGGAAAAAAAGTTACCTTTAGTGCTCAAAATGGCTCCTGCAATTTTTACCCCTATGTTACAGGGACCAAAGCTGTACTACATAGTGGCATAGACATCTCTTAATCTTTCTCTGAATCTATGACAGTTTTCTTTTTGCGTAGATTGATTTGTCACGAATTAGCTTCCAATAGACACTAAAAAAAAAACTAAAAATCACCTTTCTTTATTTCCTATTCGATTACTTTTTAAAGGCCCACATATATCAAATGTGTTTTTTCAATTATTCTAGTTTTGCATATTAATAATTGACAGAATGATCAGATTTAAAAAAAAAAAGAAAAAAATCATGTTAATGCAGATCCAGTACAGAATCAAATCCATGCACCAGTACATACACTAAGCTTTTGTGTTAAAGTGGCAAACAGGTTATTATAAACGGGAAAATGAGAATTCAGTAGCCAATTAAACAGTAAATACATAATATGGATTGTATGGCTTAGAATAAAATATTTTAATTGATCCTATTAGAATATTTTAAGTTAGTAGAGAGGGTCAAAGTAGAGAGGGTCACTCTGGAGAACCGGTCCTGTCCTATATTACACAGAAAACCCTCTGAAATGGCTCTGAAACCCCTTTCAATGGACACTGTGAAATGCTTAATTTATCTTGTGGTGGCGCTACAAAGAAAATACTTATTTTCAAGTGTCCTTTGTTAATATAGCTAAAATGTAGAGGTTCCAGCAGAGAGATACTTTGTGATCAGTTTGATGTCAATGGATTCTAATAACAAATGGACAACCCCTTCAACTGTATTTTTTCTTCTCAATAATTAATTACCAATCCAAAAAGTGAGCCTGCTATTCAATATACTTGGTGTAGGTTTATTTGGGTAAGGGGTGCCTAAAATGTACTATATAATAACATGAAGATCATGCTTCTTGATCATAGTTCTGACTTACATATTCTCTTCTGAATCCTGCTTTTCAGTCATTTTTATGCTGAATATTTTGATCTTTCCACATGACATTCTCATCAAATATTCAGTTTCTGAAAATCTGTGTATTGTATGCAACTAGTGCATATACTGTCTGTGACTCACGTATTATACTCCAAGAGGAGGAAAGGATTCATATGTGGTTGAAAGACTTCTAAAAAAAATTGTATGTACTTATTTGCTATAAGTGGCATATGGATATTGTGATCTATAATGCTAATGCCAATGTACAGCATTTCCAATGTTACCTTCAGTTATAAAAACAATTATATAACAAGGTAGACAGTTTATAAATTACTGAATATCCTACATAACCAAAAAGCATAAAGTAGAAACATTTTTGTTTTATACTGCAAGAATTCAAAGCTGCACTTATCAGAATTGACCAGAAGAGGGCAATTTTGTCATACAGTGAAGCTTCTAAACTGGTCTTCTAGAACTACTCATGTGAGCTGTGCGCTCTCCTCCCCCTGGCTCAGTGATTCACCCTCCCATCGTTTCTCTCACACAAAGAAGAGCTGCTGCTCCGATGAGAGCCCTGTGGAGGATTTCAATGCAGGAAAACCAGGATTTCCTCTTCCATTGGATTTATATTTTTGCTGCTCACACACTTGGATTGATGGGATAATGATTATTTGCTACAGATTTTAGAAGAAGGATTTAAGATATGGACAATCAGAGCTTTGTAAAGGCTTGGAAATGGCTAGTAGCTTTCTCCCTTCTCTTTGAAACTGGGGCTGGGTCTCTGGGCAGCTGCGTTATTCTATTGCGGGAGGAGTCTCATTCCAGGGACGTTGTGGGGAATGTCGCTCAGGATCTGGGGTAATCTGGCTGATATTAATAGAAGAAGACGGTTTGGGATCAGAGGGAAGCAGCAGATTATTCCCCATAGAGCAGAAGAATGGAGCTCTGGTTGTATATGAGAGGATTGATAGGGAGAGCCTGTTGGACCCAGCCTGAGCTGTTTGCTGCATTTAGAGGTTGTGGCTGAGAACCCTCTGGAGCTGCACAGTCTGGAAATAGAGGTTTTGGATATAAATGATAATTCACCAGTTTTTAAAACTAATGACCAGATTATCAGAATTATTGAGCTGGTTTCAAGTGCTGGGGCTCATTTCCCTTTACCGACTGCAGACGATCATGATGTGGGTAAAAATGGTGTTAATCAATACAAATTGACTTCAAATCCCTTTTTTTCATTGTCTACAACAAATCGTAATGATGGAACACTGATTACTGAATTAGTGCTGGAAAAGATTCTTGACAGGGAAGAGATAGCAGAACACAAGCTTATTCTCACTGCTATAGATGGGGGAGAACCAGCCAGATCTGGATCCACTCAGATAACAGTCATTGTGTTAGATATTAATGATAATCCACCAGTGTTCGATCAGTCAAAATATAAAATCACAATTCCAGAAGATAGCCCAATAAATAAAACTATCTTAAAATTAAATGCCTCAGATTTAGACGAGGGAGCAAATGGTGACATTTTCTATTCTTTTGATCAACTAACATTGGATTCTGCAAAAACAATATTTGAAATAAATCCCAGCACTGGTGAAATATATTTAAGAAAAAGAGTGGATTATGAAACATCAAAATCTTATGAACTATTTGTTAAGGCAGCAGATAAAGGATCACCAAAACTGGAAGGGAGATGTGTAATTAAGGTGGAAGTAGAAGATGTCAATGATAACAGCCCAGAAATTAGCTTTAACTCTAAAAATAATTTAGTTCCTGAGAACGCCCCAATTGGAACTGTGGTCGGATTCATCACAGTCAGAGATAAGGATTCTGGCAGAAATGGAGAGATTAGACTGGATGTATCACCAGTGTTACCCTTCAAAATCCAGCCCATGTCCCAGCGTTATGCTCTGGTCACTAGTGGACATCTGGACAGGGAGAAGCTCTCACAATCTACTATTACACTGACGGCATCTGATCTGGGTTCTCCATCTCTCAGCAGCCAGAAATTTCAATCAGCCTTAATATCTCTGATGTTAATGATAATCCTCCAGCATTTCTAAAACAATGTTACAACGCCTTCATAGCAGAAAACAATGAGGCCGGCAGATTTTTATGTACAGTATCTGCTGTAGAAACCCCGGATGAGGGAGCTAATGCAAACCTCATCTACTCCATCGCTGAGAGCCACCCTCCATGGATCTCATCTCTTCATTCGTCTACATTAACTCTGACTCCGGGAATATTTATGCACAAAGGTCTTTTGATTATGAACAATTCCAGGTTCTGCAGATCACAGCAAGGGTGGAAGATTCTGGATCTCCAAAATTATCCTCCAATGTTTCTGTCTTCATCTTTATCCTGGATACAAATGACAACTCTCCCACTATCTTATACCCAGAGAGTACAGGGGAGAGCCTTGCTCAGGAGAGCATTCCAAGCTCTGTGGCCACTGGTTACTTAGTCAGTAAGGTGTCTGCAGTGGATGTAGATTCTGGGCACAATGCCTGGCTCCTCTATAGTCTTGGTCAGTCTGCCAGTCCTGCTTTATTCCACATCTCTGAATACACAGGAGAAGTCAGGACTCTGCGAGGTTTACATGAGGCAGATAACACGGAGCATCGCCTTGTTATTGCAGTCAGTGACCATGGGGAGCCTTCTATGACAACTACAGCTACCATCATAGTGAATATATTAGACACTGTTGCTCAGGAAAATCCCAAATCTCAAGACTTTCTTACAAATGCCAAATCCACTCCAGACCTGACTCTGTATCTTATTGTCTCTCTTGTGGCCATCAGTGCAGTTTTTCTGGTCACATTTACTATATTACTTGTCAGGTGCCTTAGAAGGAATTATGATTCTGGCTGTGGATTCTGTTTTACTAACAGATCCCTTTCTACATCCTATATGGATCAGTACAAACCAACCCTTTACCTGAACACAGATGGGACATTAAAGTACATGGAGGTGCGGATGGCTCCACCAGAAGCTCCGGGCTCTTGTTATCCAGCTTGCTTATCTCCTGCTACAGATATTCCAAACTTCACTCTGACTAAATCATTAATAGATCCACATTAAGCTGGTATGGTTGAACATACAAACCCATCTTCTGACTTAAGTTTGTTAAATGAAGCTAACCAGGTGAGACACTGAAGTTTATTAATTTACTTCTTTTTGTCCACATGCAATAATATTTCCTACATATACAACATTTCTATTTAAGTTAACTACCAGTAACTGGTGATTTAGTTTTCAGAAATGAAAATTTCCTTGGTGGATTCTATGTATACAGTATAAGTATTTTCATGTGTGCGTAACATATCACGATCTGGTTATCATTTCATAGCTGAGTAAAGTCCATACATATACTATATTTATATCTCGCATGTACAAGTAAAAACAATGCTATTCTGGGTAGATATAGATAGAATGCCCCATGTAATAATCTGTTTGTACGTAGGGTTCTATATATTACATAAATCCATGGAATAACTGTTAGATGTATAGTTTTCATTTCTTATAGGAGATTTCTATAATCATACCAGTGTGTTGGTTTAGTATATTTTTCTGATTGACCATATGGGGTCATGAAGAAGAAATGAAGAAGCCATCCCGTATTATTTCATTACATGACCTAATATGTCAAAGACCTGACTGAGGCTTTTGGGCATAAATGTTTTACTTTTTCACATGGACAAATAAATTTATTAAGACATTCATGGTATGGAGCTGAGCAGACAGACTAGCAAACATTGGTATAAAAGTTTTTGTAGACTGTATATTCAATTACATTTTGTACAAGGTTTAAAAGCATACTAAAGAGAAAGCCTATTTAGTCGCTAAAAAGCTTATGCAGAAAAGGCGCCCAGCCCTTAATGACCAGACACTAATTACTATTAAGTGGTAAAAACATTCAAATAAAATTGTTACCATTGTAGGGAATTTTCCTCAAGTTTCAGTGAAATAGCAAAGATTGTGAAACACATAAGGCTTCTGTGCTGGATGGCAAAGCTTAAAGGGAATCTTTCGACAATTTTTTACTAATAAAACACAATACTGATACATATTCTTTTCTTCTTAGTCATTTTTAATTGTAGATTTTTTTATTCTGTTTTCTGTATATGATTATGGGGGCAGCCATCTTGCCAGAGCTGCTTTTTACAGCATATAGAGAGATTCTTTACAGCAGCTTCATGGACACAGAAGCCTGTGAACAGGAGTAGACCAATTGACTTCTATAGGAGAGTCTTCTAGACTCCTGCAGGAAGGGGAGGAGGGTGAACTGTGACGTTCTCCTATTGTGAATGGTGGATTACTTCTTATCTACACATTGGTGTCACCTTTCAGTGTAATCCTGTCAGTGCTGATAATTTGGAGACTGTTAAAAAGTTTTATCTACATAACAGGAAGTGTCTACTATTATTAGGATTTCAGAATGTTAAAAAAATATTAATAGTGATGGGAAATTAAAGCAAATATAAAAACAGCTACAGCAGTGATTGACATATTGTATTTGATGTTCCTAGTTGAGTCTGTTAGAGTCATATGAGTGCTGGAGGTTTTTAAACAGCAGTGAACAAGACTACAGAGCCCTAAAAGTCAGAGTTTGTCAGTATATAATGTAAAAAACCTTTGTCTTTCAGATTTCACATAGCCGGTGGTGAATACACCATCACGGCCACTGCTTCAGCCTGTAACAGCAGAGAGAGGTGCTTGGTAACCTAGGGAAGCTTGTGTACACAAGCAAGAGATACGATCTGCAGTAGTTCTGCAGGGAACCAAAATCAGAACAGCAATGTATTTGGTAATAGTCTTTACCTTTATTTGGGCAGTACCTAAGGACATATTCCCCAAAAAGCCCCATTACCCATCTGTCACATGTAGCACTCATCCAAGTTTATGTATAGGGCCTATAAAATGGTATATAGATAAATGTAGCTAAAATGTAGCTTACAGGGGTTCTCCGGGAATAGAGAAAAAAATAATAAATGTAAATGTGAAAAGGAAATGTGAGAATAAAAAAACTTCTAAATACCTTTATTAAGAAATATCTGCTTGTTTGGTCTGGCGTAGAATCATTACAGTACATCAAAATGGCCGCTGGGCTCTTTCTGAAGCAGAAACCTGTCCTAGAACACAGAGAACAGGCAGAGGACGGGCTCTGACAGATACTTCCTGGTCTGGCTGACAGCAGGAGACTGACTTCTGGAGACAGGGAGCTCTGTAGTGTGGGGAGTAGTGTTGAGCGATTTTTATCGACAAAGTTGAAATCGGCAAGGTTTTTATGGTGATCGAAATTTCCAGATCATGCGATAATTAAGGTTAAAATCTGAGCATCATCTATTAAGATCGCGCCTTTTTCGGCGCTTCCTGTAATTTTGGCGGCCAGCAAATCAGATTACAGAATAGAGCAGGGTGAGATGTGTGTGCGACGTCATGACTGGGATGTGTATGGTTGCGATTGGCTGGAAAAATCGCATGACCTCGTTTTACATAGAACAGCGTTTCCTGTTTCAGCCTCAGTGTCTCTCAGCGTCTCATAGGAATAGGACCTGCGCTCTGCCTGTGGCCAAACAGCTCAGCGAAATTAGTCTATTTCTGCACAGAGAAACCTCTACTATTAGCTGTGATCCTTCCAATTTAGTTAGATTAGAGATTTGAACATTTTATGTAGTTAGCTAGAGAATTTTAAAGCAGCATCTACCGCTGTAAATTCACGGCGGGGGGAACAGGGGGGGGGGGGGCGCCGGCCGAACACAGACAAGCTCTATCTATAAAGAACACTGGATAAAGTTCACCAAGACTTAGTGTAGACATTGCAGTGGAATATCTTTATTATTAACAGTTTGCTATTGAAATATTTCCTGGATATTGGGCAGCCTGAACTTATATTGGATACACATCATTTCTAGTAACTGCAGGTCTCTTTGTTAGGTGCAAAACTCCACTTTTATTATCAGTATACATTTCAGATATGTGTTCATTTAATTTTACCCATTACACCTGTGACTGTTGATATATCCACCTTGCAGTTAAATTACAATCCAGCAATCTTGTAGTCAGCACAGGTGGTTTGTTGCCAAAAATACCGTGTATCATACGAAAACATAACAGTTACGTGTTTTTTGACTTTTGCACACCCAGCATTGTTCATTGACGCAGCATCCACGTAAATCTTAAAACAGCAATTCTATAGTCACCACAGGTGAATTGAAAGGTGCAAAAAATACCGTGTATTATACGAAAACATAACAGTTACGTGTTTTTTTGACTTTTGCGCACCCAGCATTGTTCATTGATGCAGCATCCACGTAAATCTTTAACATCAATTATATAGTCACCACAGGTGAATTGAAAGGTGCAAAAAATACCGTGTATCATACGAAAACATAACAGTTACGTGTTTTTTGACCATTGCGCACCCAGCTTTGTTCATTGACGCAGCTTCCACTTAAATCTTAAAACAGCAATTCTATAGTCACCACAGGTGAATTGAAAGGTGCAAAAAATACTGTGTATTATACGAAAACATAACAGATACAGACTTAACAGACTCCTTTTCCCGGTACTTTTTAATCTGGGGGTCAGACAGGTTTAATGGTCATACTGAGGTCCAGGACAGGCATAGTCAATGTCCAGTGAAACTAAAATGGTGGTTGAAAGACTCCTTTTTTGCGGCACTTTTTAAATGTGGGGGTCATGCAGGTTTGGGCTCATGCTGCGTTCCAGGACAGGGATATTCAATGTCCAGTTCAAGTAACATGATGGTTCAAATCATACTACCTTCTGGCACTTTTTAATTTGTGGGTGTGCAGGTTTAAGGGTCAGGCTGTGGTACAAGACAGGGATAGTGAATGGTCTGTGACTTTTTTTCTGTGACTTTTATAACCTAAGTGTGTTGCCTAAGATGTAGCACGTATCCATTTGACTGTTGTGGATGTTAATTTCAGCTTCTCCAGCCTTGTTTGGGTGTAATAATGAAGGTGTTGTTGCTCTCCCATAGACTTTAATGGTAATCGCTCATAATCGATGCTCACTATCGAAAAACCTTATCGATAGCGACCGACTATCGACTATCGCTCGATCTCGATAGCCAACGCAATCGCTCAACACTAGTGGGGAGAGGATACAGAGGAGAGGCTAAGTGAATTGGAGAGGAGCTGCAGAATGGCTGTGAGTCATCCTGCCTCCTCAGAAATCGCATGGCAGCCAACAGGGCAGCCATATCAGCTCATCAGCAAAGTAAACAACTGATCTTCACTGAGCTTCAGAGCTGATGAAGTAAAAAAAAAAAAAACCTCTGTATGGAGTGAGTGGCAGTGTCCTGCTACAAATAAAAGTGTATCTGTTAGTGTGCAGAGATATGAACATACACACATATCAAATGAACATACCATATTGACACAAAATATATTTCATCTATCTATCTCCTTATAATCCACCTATCTCTCTCTATATTAATATATATATATATATATATTAAATATATGTATATATATCTATGTATAAATCTCTCTCTCGCCTCTCTCTATATATATCTTATATATATATATATATATAATATATAATAAATATATATATTATATATATATATATATTATAAAAGTAAGAAAAATCAGCACTCAAATATTAAACATAAATGGATGGGGCCACAAATTAGACTTACTCACAAGTCCATATAAATATAAAATCAGGAAAAAACTCGCGCACTCCCAAAATGTGATGAAAAAAACAAACATGTTTATTCCAACATGTCCAAAAGAGCAACGTTTCGACTCCCAAGAGTCTTTCTCAAGCAAAGTGTAAGGTGGTACATTCTATTTAAAGGTTGAAACTTTCATACATATGCAAATAAATTCATTAATTTAAAAATTTAACATTTTTAATAAAAATAGTGACAAAATATGTGATAAATTTGTTTACCTGATGCTTAATAGTGAGTATAATGCAAACAACGTGATACACAAGTGAAAATAATGTAAATAAATCAATCATACATGAGACTGGAAAGGACATGATCAAATATCAGAATAATACAATGTGCCATAAATGAAATAAAATTTAATCTAAATATGAGGGGGGGAACGAACGCCTCCTACAAAACATACATACATGATCACGGCTTGGATATCGGCGTCCCGAGCACTGTACTGCGCATGTCAGGCTTTCTCACATCAACACATGACCATAGGAGTGACAGAACACGGAAGTGCGTCATTGCGCATGCGCACTGCCAACACAAGGTAAGCGGCGGCCATATTGCTTAAGGGAATAACCAAACAATAAAAAAAGAAAAAAATGAATAAAATAAATAAATAAATGTAAAGTAAACTCTACATCCTAGATGAAGAGAATCATACCTAAGCATGAGCCTCCGCAACCCGGAACAGAGTAGATATATATCGGAGAACAGGATAAGCCAAAAACCATATCCATAATTATGTACACAGAATTTGGCAAAGGACACCGCATAGCATTGTATAAACAACACCGATCGCCGTATCCCCATCCATCGATCTCCACATAAGTGTCTCCACACTCTTAACAAATTACTTTATAAAATAAAATTGAATAATAGAAAAATAAATAAAAAAATAAAAAATAAAAAATAAGAAAAAAATTGAAAAACAAAAACGTACTATACCGAGACTGAAAACTCCATCGATCAGAGGCGTGAGTAAAGAAGCACATACATACACAGACATAGCAAGGGCAAGGAACGAACTAAACACATCCATATCAAAATTTATTTATTCAAAAAAAAATATTAAAATTAAAATTAAAAGGAGCGCTATATCCAACCCTCGTAAAAGAATCTGAAAAAATAAAAAAAAAATTAAACAAATCAAACCAATATGGCCACCCTAACCAAAGCAAAAAGAGCAGGCATAAATAACAGGAGAAGGCAAGCAATTTAAACATTTTAGACTGATGTTAAATTCCACATTTAAAAGCCCATAGGTTTGAGTGCATCTAATTTAAAAATCCACAAAAGTTCTTTACGCCTTAATGCTGAAACACGATCTCCCCCACATTTGAATTGAGGGACACTATCTTTATTAGCGCATTTAAAATCCCATTCTGTGTGGCCCGTCTCTGCAAAGTGTTTAGAGACAGGCAAATCCATAAGTTTTTTACGAATACAATAACGATGGTTGTTTAAACGGGTTTTTAAATCGCATGTAGTTTCACCTACGTAAATGAGATTACAAAATGCACCCTAACACATAAATAACCCAACTAGGAATTGCATGTTAATGCGATCTAATCAGAATTTTTTCTTTGGTTCTTGGGTGAACAAAAAATTCACCCTTTTCAATAACCCTACAATTGACACATTGAAGACAAGGATAAATACCAGTTTTTCGTATCCCAAGAAAAGTTTGTCTAGACTTGGAGGTTGTTGCAAAAATCAAATTTCCCCACCAGTCTACCTCCAAGATTTTTTGCCCGCCTGTATGACATGAGAGGTGGAACCTGAAATTCAGGAATTTTTATGAAAGCTATTTTTCAAAACATTCCAATGTTTACCCCAAAATCTTTGCAACATTGCTACTTAGTGCTATTATATGTGGAAACAAATGGTATCCTTTTATCTTAGAAAGTCTTTTACCCAAAAACATGATGCACGATCCACTTTTTTAACCCGATTTCTATTATTCATCAATAGACTACCTGGATAACCAACGATCTAAAAACTTTTGGCTCTCTTAGTAATGCCAACTCACACTCATCAGGGTTTTTCAACGATACGCTTAACCCTTAACATTTGGCCATATGGCACCGATTTAATCATATTTCTAGGGTGGCAACTGCTGTAATGTAATAATGTGTTACGATCAGTGCTTTTCACAAACAACTCCGTGTGAAACTCAGAACCATCAAAAATAACCATAGTATCTAGAAAGGATATCTTATCTACAGAATGAGTCATAGTAAAATTAATACCAGGACACATATTATTTTAAAAAATAATGAAAATCCATCAATTCCAACTCCGTACCCGACCAATCACAAAAATATCATCTATTTATCTTTCCCCCACCTCAGCACATTGCTGAAGTGGTGGGACAATAGACATGATCTCTCTCCAACATAGATACAAATAAAATTTGCATAAAGGTGGGCGCCCCATTTGTGCCCATGGCGGTTCCCCGTGACTGTAAAAAAAATTCACCATTAAATAAAAAATAATTATGTGTCAAAACTAGAGATGGGCGAATTGATTCTAACAAAGTGGAATTCGTTTAGAATTTCAGGAAAACTTCGGTTCGGACCGAAGTCGAACTTTGGGTCTCGGGGTGAACGAAGTTTTGCTTTTGATTGATAAAATGGCTGCGAGCACAAAGGCGCTACATGGGCAAAGCACTCTGGGAGGAAGAAGGGCATAGCCTGCATGACATGTGGGAGGGGATGAAGCCAATCAAGACCGGCGGGATTCTGTGACGTCACCGCACTATATAAGACCGAGCGCGCCGCTGGGAGCTCACACTCTCTCACTGTACTGACAGGGGAAAGGGGCTGCTGCGGGTGATAGCGCTTTCTGAAGAACTGATTTTTATACAGCGATTTCTGTGGGGGTGTCTCAGCTTGTTCTCAGAGACTGTTTCCCCTGAATGTGCTATTCCGATTTTTTGGGGTATTGGATCTGAAATCCAGTGTGCGTCCACTGCAGCTGCATATACATTCAATATCCAAGTGGGATCTAAGCCAGTTCCTGTTTTTATTTTATTTAAAGAAACAGCGTTTTTACAATACAAATACCACTTCATTTTTGGCTGTGAATTCTTTTGGGG